>LXHY01000183.1:0-97150 GCA_002093855.1 Fusarium praegraminearum | reverse complement strand
TGGTAGTTATGCATGGGTGGTGCTGGTGAAGGGGCCCTCGATTGATAATTGTGCATGGGCGGCGCTGGCGAGGGAGCCCTCGAGTGATAGTTTTGCATTGGCGGTGCCGGAGAGGGAGCCCTTGAATGGTAGTTATGCATGGGTGGTGCCGGGGACGGAGCTCGTGAGCCATAGTTGTGAGAAGGCGCTGGTGAAGGAGCTCTGGGGTCGTGTCTCGGGGGTGCAGGCGATGGGCCTCGTTCGTTTTCATGAATACTAGGGGCGAATGAGGCACCCGAGTTTTGTCGTTCCTTGGGAGGCTTGGGTGTCTCTTTGAAGACTTCGGGCTGTTTGGCGCTGGTGTAATGAGGAGCCTTGGCGTAGGCTTCAAAAGGCTTTCGGAACGTTCTCGATTTTGACGGCGCACTGGATGGGTTGTTTGATGCCGGAGTAGGAACAGACTTGGTCGTCGGGCGGAATTGAGAAGGTAGAAGTTCAACAAAGTTGGAAGGAAACGATCCTACGGTTCGTCGATCTCGGTATAGTCTGCCCACCCACCATGAGCCATCACCAGCATTCAGACATTCTATCAAATCTCCTTCAATGAATCCCAGGTCTCGTTTTGACTATTGTTATTGATTAGCATGTTATAACAAATATCAATGACTTTGAACAAACCTCTCCTCCCCATGAGTACACAGCCCTGCACCAACATGGGAATCGCGAGGGCAGTGGTGGAGCTGCAGGTGGCATTGTTGTATGTTTGCAATGCGGACAATTCGAACAGAGACTAAACGAGGTCCAAAGTAGGAAGATCTGAGCTCGAACAATTTCGAGGACGACACAGGAGGCTTTTTATCGAACTGTAAACAAACACATATCAAACACAATTTCGTCGAGATCTGGTAGGTTGTCGAAACACCAAAAACAAGTGACGCAAGGTAGACCAAAACGATGTCCCGCAGTGGTGGAATTGAATGAGTGAGCTGGCGAGTGAGGGAGCGAGCAATAAAAATAATTACCACAAAAGATGGAATTAAGTTTATTTGTTATCAAGACAATAAGTCTTGAGATGCAACGCTCTGATAAAAAACAAATGAAGAACGTAAGAAACGGTATGGAAAAAAGAAGTTAATGGAGGATAGGTAGGGTAGGCTTGTAGTATGAAGCTCCGCCTGTCAAAAAAGCGGTAGGACAGCCGCGGTGCTCGAGCGTCTGGCGTCACAGACGCTGAGAGAGGTAGAGGTTGCTACGGTAACACGAGATCAGCGGGGGTATAGGCTGGCTTGGGCTGGCAGGTTGTTGAGTTGTCCCACCGCCCATCTGAGCTAGGACCATGCAAGGGGAAGAGAGCCTTGGAGCCATGAAGCCAAGTGAGACAGAAACAATTGGGTAGCGAAAAGTGTTTATCTCGATATTGATTCGTGCTTGATACGCCTATTCTGCAATCTTTTCTTTTTTCAATTGTGCTTTATCGGAATTTAGTCTGCGTCTATCGGAAAAAGAAAGGCACTCTGCATCAGTTGTGTCACTGACAACCAACATCAACTACAGAGAACGGGTGTTGTAATAACAGGTACTAAACCAGAACCAGAACATGAAAAATCTTGTTGCTGGAGGAATGAATGAACGAATACTTCTTGCCTTCCTGTTCTGTTACTACTGCTACTTTGAGGCTCCCTGTAAGTAGTCCCGGATCTAGATCAATGCTTAAAGACAACGTTGCCGAGTATGGAATAGGTGCAATGCCCTTGGTAGCTGAACTATAGTACCGTTACTATCGAGTCTGGTGCATTGGCCATGCTCAACACTTACCCAGTCTAGAACTTGAAGTGAGGCTGCCCACTACTTCCCGTCAGGTCTCCATTTCCCTCCACCAGGGGGGGCTTGTTGCGTTGCATGATCTTGAAGATCAGAGCTTATAACAAACAAGGCTCTTGATGGGGTGCGGAGATCCAGCATATGGATATGTTTGCCAAAACGGCGCACTGTTCACTTATGCGATGGCAATTATAATTATCCCGCGATATCCATCTTTGTCATCGAGAATCACCCATGCACGCTCAGCTTATTACTTGGCCAACCATCGGTCATTAAGCTGTGAGTGAGCTCATGCCGATTGATGTATGCTTCAAATGGTTTCTGTTAGTAAGTGAATTACTCAAAATAGTAGAGAATCTTCGGCTTCTCTACGCATTGCCTCTGCCTATGCAATAGCGTTCACATGAGATGGATATCATCTTGTAGATCGTGTTAATGATGATCGTGCATCGATTTGCTTTTTCCAATATTACACAATCTCGAGCATCACAATTTGTGATGAGATGGTCGATCTCAGTTGACACATCAAGTCGTGTCACTGACAGAGTGTGTGTCTTTCTACCCAGCCAAAGTAACGCCTGAGACGCAGCCTTTCCTCATAAAGAGTGCAACGGCCATCAATAGTCTCGGCCGTTGAGTGCAACAAGCCATTGGAAACCCGACAACAGCCTTGTCCGATTCCGTGACGTGCTTTCTTGTGCCTGGAAACAGAGTCTTTCGTTGCTACCTCCACTCGATCCGGTCGGTACCTTGCCTTAGTGTGTTACAGTGAGGGTAAGAAAATACAAGACATGATGAGAGTAGACATAAATAAGTGCTCATGAGCCAGTACGTACACAGCGTAAAACTGCCGAGATGATTTCGGTCAAGCAGTCATTTTCTGTCTGGTTACCAAGCATCAAGCAATCTTGAATACTAGGACATGTGCCAGGGGTGGCTTACATGGAATAACAAGCTAAAAAGCGACCGGGAAGGGTGCCCGCAGCTCTCCAACGAGTGCGGCACAAGCTGTCTGCCCTGGGCCTAGTAATGAGAGACCTTGTAACAAGCAGTTGGTATGGATGCGACCACCTGGCAGACTTAGTACTAACTCCACGAAGCTGCATTCTTTCTCCTGGTGCTACTGACTTGAGCGTTGGTGCACTACCATGAACTAGAACTTCTCTGAGGATACCTGGAATCTTTCTATATCCCAATTGAGAAATATCTACTATTTTTTCCTAATTGCCTGGCCCAATCTCTACGTCACTGTCGGGCTGACCGTTTTTATAGCGCCGGTAACTGTTCAAAAATCAAGCTCAAAGTAAACAAAGCCAGGGGTTGGCTGTAGCTTCTCGACAGGGTCCCGCTTCCCAGACAACGGTCAGGTCGGGACTACACCGTCCATGACATTCACCCGCACGACTTTTAATACACTCCAACTCCAACTCTGAATTTCAGTTTCCTTCAGCCGACATACATACATACATATTGACATCGATATTGCCATTAGCCTTGGCATTGAACATCTACCGCATCGCAATTCCTTGCCCTTCCTTCGGCTTCACATTCGCGAATCTATTCCGTCGTCTCCTCTGCTTGCGCAGTACGAACCCAAACAACATCTCAATATTGCATGACGTCAAGTCACAATGGCTGATGAAGGCGTTGCTGAGCATTATCAGGTTCTCGAAGAGCTTGGCCGTGAGTTTAAACATCTTTACATTTTACCAGACAAACTTATTAACTTTTTGTTAGGTGGAAGCTTTGGCATTGTTTACAAAGGCATCGAGAAAACAACCGGTGAAACTGTCGCCATCAAACATGTAAGTCCAAAGTTACTTCGGTTGTCCGGTCCACCAACTCACAGTCAACAGATCGACCTCGAGTCCAACGACGATGATATTCAAGATATTCAAGCAGAAATCGCTGTGTTGAGCACATGCGCCAGTTCCTATGTTACTCAATACAAAGGATCCTTTCTGCGAGGCCACAAGCTATGGATTGTCATGGAATTCCTAGGCGGCGGATCCTGCTTGGATTTGGTAAGTCTCATATCATGAAACGGAACGCTATAAGTAGTTGATTGCTGACTGCGAATAGCTGAAACCCGCCAACTTCAGCGAAACACACATTGCAATTGTTTGTCGTGAGCTACTATTGGGCATCCAATACCTACACAATGAAGGCAAAATCCACAGAGATATCAAGGCTGCTAATGTTCTACTCTCCGAGACTGGAAAAGTCAAGCTTGCTGATTTTGGAGTTGCCGCCCAATTGACCAACATCAAGTCGCAGCGAAACACCTTTGTCGGAACCCCCTTCTGGATGGCCCCCGAGGTCATCCAGCAAGACGGATATAGCTTCAAAGCTGATATCTGGTCGCTAGGTATTACAGCCATGGAGATGGCCAATGGAGAACCTCCCCTGTGCCATATCCATCCCATGAAGGTTCTTTTCCACATCCCCAAGAACCCAGCCCCTCGCCTGGAGGGCAACTTCAGCAAGGACTTCAAGGACTTCATCGCCCAATGTCTCACCAAAGACTATGACCGTCGTCCAACCGCAAAGGACCTCCTACGCCACCGTTTCATCCGCAATGCCGGTAAGGTCGAGGCTCTACAGGAACTTATCGCCCGTCGACAAATGTGGGATGCCAATCAGAACAGGCAGAAGCACCCGATTTACTACCAAGAGACCCTAAAATCAATGACTCCTAAGGACGAGCAGCAGGAATGGGTCTTTGATACAGTAAAGTCGGTTGCGCCGCCACCCAAGAGGCCAACCGTCAAGCAGCTCCGAAATCCATCAACCATCTTCAATGCTGAAGAGGCGATGAAGAAGTTGGATGTCAAGGACGGCCCTCTCGGTGGGACCTCTCCCGCACCTGGCACTGTCCGCAAGTCGACTGTCCGCCGATCATCTCTTGCCCAAAGCACCACATCAATGCGATCTAGTGGCTCTCCCCGAGGCTCCATGGCCCCCAAGAGGCCCCTCCAGACGGACATGTCGTTTGGAAACTCGGGGTCGACTATGCGTCTTTTCCGAAGAGTACCTTCTGACAGTTCAAGTCAGGGTAGCCGACCGACCTCGTCCGACGATGTCTTCTGTGACGAAAATTCCCATTCTTCTTCCGTAACGACTCCCATAGAGCCGTATGGAAAGGAGGCCGTGCTTGGACGTCGATTGTATACCAAGGCCGTCGAACCTTCCCTGGCGGAGCTGCATGCTCAAACCTCTGCGATGCAGAAGCGAGAAGCGCTGGCAAAGTTATCAGACGCATTTGCGGCCCTGGATGCAGTTGACCCTGAAGGAGCTTACCATCTCATGACCAGTATGGTATCCTCCATGTCCCAAGACAACAAGCTCAGCGCATCAATCCTGCGACAGCCTGTCCAAAAGATTCCAGACGATGGAACCCCTCAGGGTACCGTGATTGTCAAGAGCACCACTCCTGCGGCTAGCCCAGCAAAACTCGTCATGGCCTCTGGCAATCCCCATCTCCGCAGCCACCGACGCCGCCATGCTGATACTCCCACCATGTACGAGAAAGATTTTAATCAAGAGAAGTTGGCAATCGAGAACAAGTACCCTGGCCAGGAAGCCAGGTCTGGCATGGAGCACAGCAAGCAACTTTCCGATGTGCTCTACTCGCGGTGGTCCGATGGTCTTCGCATTCGATGGCCTGCTGTTTGATTTACAAACACCATCGACGATGAACGACTTGCCGTCACGGCCCAATTTACGCGACAATGGCTTCTTGCATTAATCTACTGTCTGATACACGTGCGAGATTTTCTTGTACTATCCGTTTTGCATTCTTCCCCTTTTTATTACATGGAGGATAAAGGCGAAACGCAGGGGGACACAGTCGGTGATCGCATTTTCATCTGCATTTAATGACCCTGGGCCGGCATGATGCTTACGATATGATGATATCTTAGTGATGATCTCATCGATGGTCCTTTGTTTTTGACTTTTTTTCTGGGTTATTTTCATTAGTTCTTCGAGTGCACGAGGCGTTAAGAGGCATACTTCTTTTTAAGAGCATGGGAAGTACGGAGGCAACTCTTGTTTTAACTGTTCAATGCATTACATTTGGTTCTGATGCGAATAAGTAGATAGTTTGGACGTATCAAACGCATCATGAAAATGTCTTTTAGTTCACTCTTCGGCGTGTCTTGTTACAGTGAAATCTTTCTCGGCCTGGGATAGAAATACAGGAGCTTAACGCTGGGCAAGTATCAGCTTTCGTTGCTAGGCCCGAGAGCCAACTTGATCCTCCAATTCTTGAACTCGTCTGACAGGATATCGCCGTGTCCTGTCTCTTCTACTTTGAAAAGCTCGATGGTGGGTGACTGAGGTTCGCGCTTTATTCTCCAAACGCCCTCATCGGTGATGTTCGTGGATAGCCCTATCAAGCATCGTATTAGAGGTCCGACCTTTTTTTCTCTAGTCAATGCGGCAGACTTACAGTCAAGAAAAGTGGCGGCGAAGTTGACGCACATATCGGCGTTCCATTTGGGATTCGGATAAGAGTTGACTGTCTCAGGAATGCGATGCGTCTCAATGTCCTTTGCCTCAACCAAAATGCCGTCTCGCGTGCGAAATCCAACAACGATGCGCGGCACGCCAAGAAGAAACGACTGAATCCAGTACTTCATCAGCTTGCGGTTGAAGTTCTCCATATCTCCCGCATTGCGAATCTCGGCAGATGTCTTGAGCTCTACCCAGTTGATGGGGCTGCCCTTTTCTTCAGGCTTGGAGTCCCAGACTATCGGTCGTCAGCTATGAAAGGAAGAGGAATCTAGGGATGACTTACTAGCGTCGACTTCACCGCCGAGGCAAAGAACAGATTTACCGATACCTGTTCGGACAACAGAGCAGTACTGGGCCTTGTTGTTGACAACTTCATTCTCACGGTTTTCAATAAACTCACGCGGGGTTTCTGCCCATGGCGCTGGTAGGGTTGATAAGGTTTCGAACTTGTACCCTTCAACAGACATCAGCAAACGATGGCCGCATGGGCTGTAAAGGAAGTAGACATACCCCAGAACTGCATGACTTCTAGTGGTGGCCCTCTCCTGCGCTTGTTGTTGTTGCCCTCGTTGGACCTAGATGCCACCTTGTAGGCGTTGTTCTCCTCAATAAAGCTTCCACAGTCAATCATAGCTACAATTTTAACCAGCCAGAAGTTCTTACATGCAATCCTTCGAGAAACAGAAATGTCAGTGGTGATCGTTGGTACAAGGGGTCCGTCATCTTAGGCATACTTGATATAGTGTAGCATTCATCTCGAAGCTGTCTGCAATGAGCTAACAATAACACCAGAGTGCGCTGGGCAGACTTACCCATCCATATTATCAAAGGGGGTAGCCATAATCTGTAAACAATACTTAGATCGGATGTTCTCTCAGACAATATCAACTCACCTTGGTCATCATGCCCCTCCAGGTAACGACACTGGCGTCTATCTTTTTACCTGTCTCTTGCTCATGGGCAGCGATGGTTTTGAGAAGGCTATCTAGATGGTCATATCCGGTGTCATCCAGTTTCTGAAAAGTGTCAAATCCTTTGGAGAGGTCTGCCCCTAGCTGTGGGGTGTAATAGTACTTGAGAGAAGAGTCATCGAGACGAAACTCGTGGTTGTCGTCATAGGAGAAGCATGCAAACTCCTGTAGATAATGTGAGAATTGGGAAAGATTAAATTCAAGTAAATGGTAAACGGTATATGATAGTTCGCCATAGCTTATAAACATTGGATTTCATACCTTGGGTCTTTTGACAGGTTGGCTTTCACCAGCAAATCGGCCAATAGGCTGAATTGAAAAGCGCGCCGCCATGATTTTGGAAGATGATAACAATGTTCTCATAGACTGTATGTTTCTCTGGCAATTTCTTGAGACGATCAATACGCGTATCGGGATATGCGCCTCTTTGTGGAGGTTGGTCTGTTGTCGTAGTCAAATGTATTGTCAAACCTTTTGAAGTCAGAACAAGGTGGAAAATACGCTACAGGTGACCCGATCGTCCTGTGGAGGCAGTGCCAGACTCTACTGGGTACAGTGCAGATTGTCAATCCATGCCACAAGCCTGGGTTAAGGTCAGGCATCTTTCTTTATTTCTTTTAGATTGTCTATAGATGGGTAAATATTACAATATTGTTTGCTTCATACAATAGTTCAGATATAATACAACGCCTTTGAGGCTCATTGCTTGCAGCTTAGAGTTTAGGGTAAACTTGTGATGTGTCATGAGGTACGGAGTAGGCAGTTTGGATTGTGTCTCATTAGCCTTCTCTAAAAACATATTGGCAGTGGGCTAGGTCAATGAATCAGTTTTATTGACCAAACTGTTATGGAACACAGACATAGTCATTGAAATTGCTGCATGTTATGTCTATTTGGGAATGGCCTATCCCTTACCAACCGGCATCGTCTGAGCTGTGCTTATAGTTGACAGCCAGCGGCATATGTAAATGGGATAATGAGCAAACATACTGCAGAGTTCCATGTTCATTGATGATCGGTGTAGGGATGCCAACCCATCTTTGTGCCACGTCTGTATGCGAGATGGCTTGAACAAATTTCGGCACTTTATTGTAGCTTACAGTTCTCTCTCTGGATGGTATCTATTCAGTCCATTCTGCCGGGCTCACTCTGCTCTGAAGCACGTCAAGCAAAATGAATGCACAGGCTGCGAATATATACTATGATATATTCTTTGTATACCAGAAATCTTGCCTTAGCAGATAGGTTACTGAGATAAACGGATCCGCTAATAAGTCTGATATTTCATGTTATTCTATGCCGGATCCTTCTATTGTCTTTTCTTCTTTACGCGCCAAGCTATGGAAGCCTTCTAACCCAACAATAGAGAGGATGGACACCTGATTTAGGCCATCTTTTCTGGAACAAAGAACAGGCAGCTCCTTGGGCGTGTGCACCTTCTCACTGTATTAGTAGTACCTACATCAATTGCATGCTGATTTCAACATTCTTCTTCTTTAATCATTTCTTTCTTTTCATCTCAACAGTTTTTGTTCTTCATCAAAAATACTATCCTTGTGTCACTTACGTACATTACTGCACTTAGCCACCTACCTTGGAACTCAGTCAACTAACTACAGGCTGCCTACAGGCTACCTACAGGCTACTGATCACTGGCTCTCCAACCCCAGCCCCTCGCTGTCCGCCCATTCCTCTCCCAAAACCAAGTCCCTTGACCAACAATCACGTGCAATTTAGTGGAACTTCCATACGACGTCTCCAAAACATCAGCCGAGCTCCTTGTTGGAGGATAGCCTTGTCGTTATCGCCGCACGCGCATAGTTTGACTTATACCAAGCGTAGACCGCTGTAGCAGGTCGTCGCAAGGTCTTGTCGCCAATTTAATCGTGTCGCAGCTCGGGGTCAAGGTTGCGGCTTTAATGAACGGCAGCGATCCTCGCTCCCTACTCCTGTGCGTGCACGTCTGTCGACTGTCGTACTAATGGTCAAAACGCGCAAAACCACCGCTTCTATTCAAACACGAAAACAAAGGACTTCATTGAATCACAAATCAAAAAGAAAAAGAGACCAAGACAGTGAGTCGGACGTTGAGCCGCCGTCTGCTCGTAAGCGCAGGAAATCGAGCATCCCCCAGCGTAGTTCACCGTCGCATGCTCAAGTCGAGTATCCAGACCAAGACAGCGAAGAGGCTGAAAAAGAAACCTCAGAGGACTCAGAGGACTCAGAGGACTCAGAAGACTCAGAAGACTCAGAAGACTCAGACAAACAAGAAGACACTGTCTTAAAGAGAGGCTGGTATCTTGTTCGCGCAGTCATTGATGAACGTTTTGAGGCTTCAGACGGCGAAACTAGACACGAGTACCTTGTCGATTGGGAGCCAGGCCCCCAGGAAACATATCAGCCAACCTGGGAATTAGTTCGTTGCTCCGTAGCGTTATCGAAGTGAGAATTTTGCTGACAATTTCTACAGGCCGAAAACCTGAATGCAGACGCATTGAGGGATTGGGAGAAGGCAAAGGAAAAGCGAGAGCGCCAGAAGTTACGACGTGAAGCCCATCGCCAAAATACAAGAAGCCGACGAGGGCTTCGAAGCCTCACGCCTCGTACTGCTTCAGCTGAACCAGCTGCGTTAAATGAGAGACAACAGCTTGAGACTCTTAATGCATCATTTCAAAACCGCTCTCGATCCAACTCTATCAACCAAGACGTACGAACAAGGAAACGTCCCAGACTTGAGCAAGACTCCCTGTTCTCAGAGGAGCCGGTGCCATCAATCGTTTCAGCGTCAACTGTTGATGTTGAATCTGTAGGGTCGTTCGAATCTCCTGCTCGACCTATTCGAAATTTCGCCATTGTGCTGCGCAAGCCCGACAATTTTGACCCTTCTGAGTACCAAAGCGTTCACAGTGGTTCTCAAAAAGTATCAGATCTTGAAGACGATGATCAGCGTCTAGTGTTCACACCACAGTTGACCCAAGACACTATCCCTGATTCTCAAGATCTGTCTGGTCGTTGGGACCCTAGAAATCTTGGGAATCAAGCTGGTGTGCAAGAACCAGATAGCCCTGGACCTCTTGCTGATCAACTATCGGTACCTTTGAGTCATCCTGAGCCAGGCGATCAAGGGAGAGGTACTCGCAGTCCGGAAATCGGCACCCCTGCTGAAGTCGTAGCCGATCCGGGAATTGAAATACCTCAATCCATCGATTGTTCAGCAGAATTTGACTCACCATCTTCAGACCTTGGCCAAGAAGAGGCCTGTCTCGAGGACGAACAGTCATACTACGGTAACAGAGGTGACACTGGCGTTAATAACCACTTCGACGACGATCTTCGGGAGACAGACGGTAATCAGGCCGGCCAGATTTTCGAAATCGATGGCAGTGAGATAGAAAACTCTATTCGCAAGCAATTACTTGAAGACAACCAAGATTTTTACAGCAACGATAGAAATCACCATCGCTACTTTTCAGAAGACAGCGAGTACAGTCTGAATCAAAGCTTCGATACTGCCAACCCTGGAACCACCCAAGAGCCCCCAAATAGTGCAGACTCTTGCGTTCCTCCAGATCAAGAAACTCAAGATAACACTTTGACCGAATCTTCAGGGAACGGACAGAGAGTAGCAGAACTTGGCATCGCGCAACCGTCCTCAAGTAACGAGGTCGACCGCATTATCCCAGACTCGCAGGAGTATTCAAACTCGACTGTAGAGTTACACTCTAACGCGCCCCAGACCCTGACGGTGTCGAACAAAGCCCAGATCACCCCCTTTGCTTCCCAAGCCGAGCTTGTTCCTGACTCGGCAACAACTGGTTCACATTTCCCCTCTCACCAACCAGATCAGCCACTCCTAGCTCCACTTGCGAGGGAAGACGCATTTGACAGTTTGACTCCAACAGACCAAGGTCATCATCGTTTACTAACAGCCTCAATTCGAGAATTTCCTATTTCTAATAACACCCAAAATACACCAGTCTTTTTTACTCAACCCCAAGGGATACGCGAATCTCCTGTTATCTCTAGCTCTTTGTCAAGACTTGAAACTAGCGAGGCTGTGCAAGGTTCATTGGATCCGAACTCTTCAACAAAGTCGACAGACATACCTCATAAGACCAAGCACAGTGATTTTAACGAGCTGCAGGCAGCTCAGTCACAGCCCGAGAGACACGCCAATAGTCAAGAACCTGGATCTACCAGTGATCCCCACTTCACCCAGGACAAACCAGGGATCAATTACGATATAGAGCAGCGATCTGAAGAGCCGTCTGAGACCTTTAGTGCATACATTCCGCCTTCTGAGTTACCCGGGCCAATTTCAGAAACTCTAAATATGGAGCGCTCGCATTCTCAGCCACGGAGTTTAGCAGCCGATGAGCTCAAAAGCTTTGTTGATTTTGGTACTGATTCAGTATTGGGTCAACTCGGTGATGGGGAAAGTCTAGATGCAGCGTCTTATGGAGTCTCAAATGAACAAGAACCCATACTTAGTGCCGGCACGACTGGTCTCGATATTGCTGTCACTTCTTCTGAAGCCATCATACAATCGCAGCCAATCTACTCGGTCGATCCTTGGAAACCAGAAGCTTTGGGAACCACACCAGAGGCCCCTGCGCCCTCAATCTCACCAGCATCCATTATGGCAAACCCTCGTCGATCAGCAGTCGATACTATGAGGGAGATGATGGATCAAGCGTTTAGAAATTCTAGGGAATCCATCGCTCGTTCTCTCTTGAGTCAAGAACCTCATGATGGGCCGCCACCCGCTACTATCTCTCCGGCAGACATAAGCAGGGTCGTTGACCCTCTAGAAACGACTCACACTTTGAACTTGACAAACAGAGGCACAATACCCTCCGAGATCGGCAGTCCTGGTCCCTCGATCACGATGGGTCAAATTCCTGAGGAACAAAACTCTGATACTTCGTCACAATCGTCTCAACGAGAAGACGGTTATACACAGCACGTTATCACTCTTCCGATGCAAGCAAGTAAGCGGCCGTATTATGGAGAGATAATAAAGGATTACAAACCCGAAATCCAGGCTTTCAGCACTTCGTTCACTGGCGAACCTGGCGAACAGCCCAGCGAGCTTCTTGTACAAAACATCCATGATCTTTTTGACAGGTTGTTCGACATTTGCGATTATCCGCCGAATGTTGTAGGAACTGTGCTTGAGTCACAACCCAGCGCTGATATTGCCAAATTCTGCTGCGATTCCAATCCCAAATTCAGTTTCTTGTTTGAGCTCATGACTGGTCTGGATGAAAAGGAAAAGGAAGTCCTTATCGTGATTCGCAATCAAGAACTTATGCGACTTATCTTCGCCCTTACTGAAGTCGCGGAGATCGAATGCTCAGCTGAGGGTATCAATCGACGCACCGACTTTCCGTCAGCTATAAGGATCACTCTTGCTCTATGGGATGAGGATTTCAATCCTTTCAATTTCGACGTTGTCATCGGATATGACTATCATTACATTCGTTCGCGCATTGCTATGCAATTGGCATCTGGCACAGGCCGAAAGTCACCAGTCGTACTTTTATTGGTGACAACCTATTCCGTCGAGCACGTCAGTTTGCACCCCTTGAACAATGCGTCTAAGCTTGAGGAAACGAATGCAATGCTCGCATGCACTGTCAGCGCAGGGCGCTATCTCGAAGACCCTGAACGTGGCTACAGCGAGCCACATGAAATTGCTGAAATATTTGCGCGTTACCTGAATGGCATTACTGATACATTGAACTGGGAGCCTCAGGGAATACCGGACGATGTTCTTGACATCTTCGAAGGCCCTATGTCCCAAAACCAACTTCTTTTTGCCGTGGATGACTTGCATGGGAATGGCCACAAGCGGAAATTTGTAAGTGTTAGATGTTGGGGTGCTCATTGATAGCGGCATGAGAACTGATCTGTGAATAGAGTGACGGCGGCGAGGCTGCTGATGCCAAACGAACACGGACACTTCCCCTCCGAGATCCACCAGTTGGTTCCAACAACCCTCCCATGCCTCTTGCCACACGGCAGTGGCTTGACAGTGCATTGCTTCAAGGAGAGGCCAACGATAGAGAGGCTACTACTTCGGTGCGCGTGGCGGTCTTGGACTCGCTCAGGGAACAGGTCAGACAACCTATGCATGCAGTGTGGAAATATACTAAAGTGTTCAGGCGGACGAGTACAAGCGCAGGGTTTTGTTAGCAAGAGAAGTTGGGATCGAACAGAAGAACCATATTAACCGCCTTGACAAGGAGCTCAAGGACTATCGGAGGACAACAACGAAGATTGGGTTGTCAAATCGAGCCGCTATTCAAGACCGGACAGTCTTTGAAAAGGAAAAGTCCAAAGCTGAGGTGGCTCTGCAAGCTGCTACAGCAGCTGCGCACAAAGAGGGCGAGAAATACAAGCAGAGAATAGCCGAGCTCGAATCTACGATCGGCCATCTGAGGGAGGCACCCGGAGCCGCTGAAAGACAAGACGCTCTCACTGAGTCGCAAAAGCAGTTACGGATCACGGAAGAAAAGCTAAAGGCCGCCTTGATAGATGTGGAATTCATGAGAAGCCGGTATCAGGATGTCGGTTCTACAGCAGCACAGTTGTCCAACGAGGTCAATTCATTGAAGATCCAGAACGTAGCTCTGGAGCAGAGGGCTTCAGCGAACCTGTTGGCCATCCATGCACAGCATGCTTCTGGGGAAAGGCAAGCTTTGCAGCAGCAGATTGAGAACCTAGAAGCGCAACTACAGCAAAGGGATGCAGAACTGACTGCAGCGCACCAGAAACTTAATAGTTTTGCGAATGGGCGGAACACGCGAGGAGGCAGCATGCCTCGCAGCCCCCGCGTTCCAAGTGGAGTGAGTCCACGGCCCAACCGGGCGTATACTGGTTCTGCTAGTAGAGGAACAAGTCCTTCCGGGCCTGGTACACAATTCATGAGCCAGCAGGCTCAAAATACCAGATGGAACTCTCTTCAATGAGAGGGTTTACGATTATTAGGAAACAAGGGAGATTTGTTGGGAGGAGAAAGAAGGAAGCGACCGTTATGATATCATATTTTGAGGCTACCGTAATATTAGATAGGTATGGCGCATCGGATAGTGAGGGCCTCGAAAATAGTTACCAGCCTGATGAGCACCCGTTGAGATATGATGTGAACTGTTTATTGTACAATGCATGCTTGTTGATGACCGCAAAATGCTACAGATTGGGCCTAAAACTATATGGCACGTAACTTATCCATGGCCTTGGAAATCCCTCGTATGCCTTCGTTGCTAAAATGATACGTGATCTATAATCGTGAGTAAACATGTTTTGATAATTTAATGAATCACCTAGTGATGAATAAATTGTACGTCAAATATACAAATCGTTTCGACTTTGGGAATCAACACACAGCAGGAATTGCCAAGCCGCCTGGGACTAAACACAATCGATTTGGGGCTGCCGCAATCAAACTCCCGCTTCTACTTCTTGGTCTGATTCCCTTCCGTCTTGGCCAACATCCAGTATACACAAGGCTCAAAATATTGAGACTATGGCACCATTTACTTCTCCTCAGGGTAAAGCTCCTCCTTCAGAGGCACACCAAGCTCTTCTCGGAGGGGCTTAAGCTCCTCGAGGTACTGCTCGTACTGGCCCTTGTTCTCGACCTTGGTCTTGATACCTGACGTAACAAGTTAGCAATTGGTCCTGGATCGCATATGCTCGTAAATCGTCGACAGTAGTAAAGTGAGATAATGGCTAGCTGGGTTGTTGATCTGGTAAATCGTGCAGATGATTGTACCAGTCATCAATCTATTGGGCAGACGGCAAGCGAGTTCGGATCGATAAAATTCGTACCTTCGAAGATGCGGACGGCAGTACCGAAGTCGTTGACCCTACGGGCGGCCTTGAGGGCGGCAGCAATTACCGAGGGAGCAGGGACAAGATCGTAAGCGAAGGCGTTGTTGAGGTTGCGCTGTAGTTTGTTGATAAGCCAAAAAGTCATACGACATTTTCGGGAGCCAGCCGGAGAGCAGCGAGCTCTACCCCGTGGGGCCGACATACCTGAAGCTCGAAAACATCCTGGACACCGTCGAACTCCTTCTCGAACCTGCGGGAAGTCGGATTTTAGCCATTGAGTGTCGCGGAGAGCCTGTGCGGCTGCATTGGAAGGTATTCGGGGGAAATCGCGTGGGGATCGAGCTCTAAGCGGGCTTTGCGGCATCTTTTTCCCCCAGCTGCAAGACAACCACGCAAAGATGCCAGTCCAGATATTTCCACTTTCTTCCCCCAAAATCGACTCCCAAGGCAGTATTCAGGCGATTGAGGCTCGGGATGCTGTCCTACCTAGCGGAGAACTCTTCGAAGGTCTCTTCAGCATGCTCGCTTCGTCGGGGCATCGAAGTGGTGAAGTGGGCAACGGCCGAGCGGGCCACAAGAGGCTGCATGGCAGGTCGGATGGGAGCAGCGCGGACGCCGCGAGCGACACGGATGAAGGCGGACATTTTGCGGAGGAGGTATAGAAAGAGTGGTGATTGTCTATTGTCGGAGGAGAGGTCGTGTATTGGTGGTAGAGGTAGTAGTGGGCTGGCTTTTTCCGGGCTCGGGTGATGACTGCAGACTTGTTTGGGCCACCGGATGGGCTGAGAGTTGATGACTAAGGCAAGGCTATACCTGATCGCGTAGGCGTGGGGGAGAGTGCGAATTGTACGGCAGACGGTTGGAGCATGGTGATTTAGTATGGGAAACACAGTAGTGATACTGTATTTTAAGAGCTTACTCTAATTCACTTCATTCGTCACTATTAGGTGTCAGTCAATTGTTAAAGAACTTGAGTTAAAGGGCAGTTCCAAGTTGCGCTAGGTTTTAAATTGTCGAGAATTGAATTGATACAAGGTTTCTCAGTACCTGCGTTTATCCAGCGTCAACTTATTCATCAATTGGCATGACATGCAACAGAGAATCGATAGAAATTGGAAGCGACCAATCGTTGAGCTGGCATTAAAATGATTACAGCACCCACCCACTCACTCGGTTGACATCTGCATGACGGGATAGAACAGCCACACCATGACACAAGCACGGCCACGACCACGGCCACGGCCACACAACCGCATGTGGTTCATGCTTTGACAATACGTCGCACCCTGGAGAAGAATTAAGTTGAGTTGACATCTGCTAAGCGAAATCTTGATTGAATGTTCCTTCGTACCTAGACTAGGTACCTACCTTAATAGTTTGAAGAATCAGGTTGAGTCAACCGATGGGTTTCGGATCGATTCAATATGGGGTAATTACCGATATCGTTGCATTGAGTTTTGCCGCGAGATGAAATTGTCAAGGAGTAAAGGATCACCATCAAGAATACCACACATAGTCAACGAGCAACTGACCCTTTTGAAGGGCTCTGATGACAGTTACAGGACTTGATTTACACTTCACAAAAGAACAGTTCTCGATCTTTTCGGATCGGTCCCGGCAATGCCGCTTACATGTGGCTATTGGTATTCTATCATCGTGATACGAAGTACGGATATTAAATGACGATTGTCTAACAGGCTTTTGTCCCGAGTTTGGCAGAACCAATGAGTAGCAGTTGGGTGCCACCTCCCGGTCATGGCCGCAGTCTTGGCGTCTAGTAAGCCTCGGGACCACAGGCACAGGCTAATAAGCACGACAGATGGAGGCAGAGAGTAAACAAGCAAACCTAACGGTCAGGTACAGGCCTAACACCTACTAAGCATGGGCAAGCTTCAGGGGATTTCGAGGCCTAGCGTCACCGCATCTTTGTTTGGTCTCTGTTTTGTTCTTTTCTGACAATGGATCGTGGAGGTTTGTCTCCAATGGGTATTGTACTATAGTATATCACGTGTAGATATATCTAGGTAGGTAGGTATCTGCAGCAGATACTATGTACTCGGAATACCCGGACATATCACATGCCATTCAGCTGCAATAAATCCAATTGAATTAATCTCGGGGCTTGCTTACACGTGTGGTCCTTGGTCCTGCGAGCGCGTGTCATGATTCCCCAAAGGAAGATAGCCAACGGCGCACGAGCCTGGTCAATTCTTGGTTGTCCGGGGTCCACTGGGTTTTCGACCATGAAATAACATAAATGCATGGAGATTGGGCCAAGTCTCGAGATGCCCCTTACAAAGATGTACTAGTGGCACCTCAATGGAAGGAAATGCGTTGCAAGGTGCCACTTTCACTTTGCTTTGCTGCTTGTTGTCCAAAGAGTCCACTGCCTAGTGCCCGCGGGCACCGGAGATCCAGTGCAGGTGCAGGTGTCGACAGAAGGTTATGGTAAGCGGTCGCGGTCGCGGTGTGGATGGAAATTTCCCCTTTTTGATCTATCCGACCTTCCTCCCTCAATTAAAACTCTACTCTCCTCCCCTTTTTATTCTCCTTTTTAATTCTACGCATTCCCACAATCGCCGTTTACCTGGCTTCTTCTTCAAACTTCTCATCTCTCCGGAGAACTTCTTCTTCTTCTTGTCATTCCTTGTCACTCTTTGCCTGAGTTGTCTTCACGTGTCCTCCCGTCGTCGCGTCTTGGAGAAGAAAGCCACGTCGAATACGTAATTCGCCTACTTCTACAACTTAATAAAGGGTCTCCTGGTCTCAATTGTATCGCTCTCAACGATCAATTAACTCGCCCATCATGTCTGCGACTCCCGCTACCTTTTACGAGCAGCTGCCGCTGCCTACCATCGACCGTCCCTTTGGTATTCACCTGTGGCCCATCTTCGACAAGGCTTTCACTGCTGTTGTCGGCTACTCCGCCAATGACTTCAAGTTTGTGCCTTTCGAGACTCCCATGTCCACCCTCAAGTCGACATCGATCTTCATTGTCATCTACTACTGCATCATCTTCGGTGGTCGCGAGTGGATGCGCAACCGCGAGCCTTTCAAGCTCAAGGGTCTCTTCTTGATCCACAACCTCTACCTGACTCTGATCAGTGGTACTCTCCTAGCTCTCTTCATTGAGCAGCTTCTCCCCACTGTTGTCCGTGGCGGTATCTTCCACGCCATTTGTGATGCTGAGGGTGGCTGGACCCAGCCCCTTGTCGTTCTGTACTACGTGAGTATCCAGCCAAATTTCACATGCGCTCTGGCTAACATATGCACAGCTCAACTACCTCACAAAGTACCTCGAGCTCCTCGACACCGTCTTCCTCTTCCTCAAGAAGAAGCCTCTGAGTATGTCATCCGATCAATATACAAAACGAACCACAAACTAACATCTACAGCCTTCCTCCACTGCTACCACCATGGTGCTACCGCTTTCCTCTGCTACACTCAGCTCATCGGTTCCACCTCCGTCTCTTGGGTTCCCATCGTCCTGAACCTCCTCGTTCACGTCGTCATGTACTGGTACTACTTCCAGAGCGCTCGTGGTGTCCGTGTTTGGTGGAAGGAGTGGGTTACCCGTCTCCAGATCATCCAGTTCGTCATTGATCTCGGATTCATCTACTTCGCCTCTTACACCTACTTCACCTCAACCTACTTCCAATGGATGCCCAATGCTGGCAAGTGCTCTGGCGAGGAGTTTGCTGCTTTCTCCGGTATCATCACCATCAGCTCTTACCTCGTCCTCTTCATCTCCTTCTACTTCGCCACCTACAAGAAGCAAGGAAAGGCCCCTACCGGCCGACAGAGCCTCCGCCGCATGTCCCAGGCTCCTCTTCCCGACCCTCACCTGGTCCAGACCACTCCCGTCAAGAAGTCCAACGGTGCCACCTCCACTGGTGCCAAGACCAACAGCGCCTCTGCCCGATCCCGCAAGGCTTAAGTGGCTGGCCACACCGTCGAAATAGGACATGTGTATTGCAATCAATAACTTGACCTGTCTCGATGAGTTGCTTCGGTAACGACTGCATAATGCTACGCGAGCATGTAAGCTATCATCGCATTGGAGTTGGATGTGGATTGATATTAGCGGCTTCAAACGTATATAAAAAACAGTTTGGAGATTTGCTATTCAAAAACGGTTGAGCTCAGTTGGCTTCACAGCTGAGACATGCTATGAATAATAGTCCTTATGTGGGCAGCAATAATGACGGAGGGTGTTGACGATGCTTCTCACGGGTTTTGTTTTACGAGGCGAACATGGGGGCATTTTGAAGGACGGGCATGGTTTTTGGGACCCAAGTCTCGGCCGACTCAGTTCGGCCCCAGGCTACGACGATCTATCTAGAACCCTTGTAATCAATTTCGCAGCTATGTATGATAGAATTATTGATTCCAGAGTAAAGTCTGGGAATGAATGACATTGCTAGATCACTCACTGCTTACTCTCTTGTTTGACTCTATCACATTTTCTAAAGCTAAACTCAATTTCCTCTCGTAAGTTCATCGCAGTTGTAGCCATTTGCTTTCGGCCTCGCGGGTTTGTAGAACCTGCTCAACATCCATATCTATCACAGATGTCGGCCCCACGAAGGCGTAGGTACCATCCGCATTGAGTCTCAAGATGACTGGCTTGTTGTAGCCTGCGAGGACACAGAGGCGATCGCCTTTCACAACTTGATAATCAACTGTACCCAGGTATCCCTCGCTTGTCTCGAAAAATTGACGGTAGTGGAACAAAGAGACGATACTCTGTCTGTCCCAGTCACTGCCCCAAGTTTTCTGGACAGTGTCGGATGGTTTTTGGTTCAAGTAAACGATTAGCATGGCCAGATCTATAGCGGTACCTATCAGCTCCCGACCAGTGTATTGAAGTGAGATGGCATTTATTAATCGAATAATGGCCTGCGCTGCTGGAATACCAGATACGTAATGTGAATTACGCGCCGTGAAAGAGCTTGCGAACGACATAAACGACGTAAGAATTGCATCTTCACCTCTCGGGTACTCTGTTGTCAAAGTGACTGATCCCATATCAACGCCCCAGGTAAATAGACTTTGAGTCTCCTCGACGACAAACGGGTATGCTTCAACATCCGCTGGCAGCGAAGATGGCGCACCTTGAGCCAATGGTTTGAGGTCGCTAGCCTCATAGCACCATGGGACAGTCACGTCCTTCTTCTCTGCATAATTCGGTGCCCAACTTGGCAAGTCGGATTCACCAAACTTTCCTACTCCTGCAAGGGACAAGAAGGCGAGCGGAGTGTGTACCAGCATCGTCTTTTGGGTGCGTGACGCATTCAGCCATCCAGCGATATACTTGGTGTACACGTGCGAGGCCTTATTTTCAGGACTGTAATTTGGACTCATCGGGATATCAGACACTCCAAGAAGGCCATAAATGTGGTCCCGATTATCGGTGGCTTCCAAGTTAGCTGCAAAAGTCGAGACTACCCAACCTTTGAATCCATCTGGGTCAGGTATCTTGGTACGTGCCTGAGCAAGCAATAACCAGGACAGCTTGCCCCAGGGAAGCCGATTGCTCAAGAGATCCCATGCCGTATCTGACAGAAAGTCCGGCCGCTTCGTGTCGTTCCCCATAAGAGAGTTGATGCCGTGTGGAATACTGCGGAGGGTGGGCCATTCCAAGTTAGACATTCCTGGGCTGACGAAGACTAATTGGTCGGCAAGAACAATCTCTTGGAATACCCATGCCCTTTTCCAATACTTATGCTGTAGAAAATCCGCCACGGCAGACCAGGGATCGCTGAGATGGTCGTTGAGGAGGTTAGATCCTCTATCGAGGCAAAGCTCGGGATAACCCCGTAACGACTCAATGTCGAAGGGTGTCGTGGGTACGATGCCATTCTGGGCGGCGTTCTGATCTATTATCCTTCCTATCGTGTTGATAGTATCAAAAGCAAGAGAATAGTCCTTCGGTCCAACCCATGCGAGAGTAAAGTGGGCAAGTTGAAAGATACGACGCATAAGCTGAACCTGCTGAGATCTCTCCTCGTGATCATTTTGATTGATGCATATCGCATCCGCCCAGAGGTATTGGCAATCAGATTGCGAGCGAAAAGTCTCGTCGCTCAAAATACTAAGGAATGCCGAGGCCAGATTATCTGGGATCTTGACAGTGTTGCCCTCGATGGTGATTTGGCCACGGTGCTCAGGATTGCCCCAGAGGTATGACAGTGCTGCATATCTTGGTTCGTCATCGAGTGATACATTAACGAGTTCAAGTTCAGAACATGGGTCTTGAGGGATCTTGAGCAGTCGAATTTGAGATGTCCCTGGGTTGAGAGGTTTGTAAAGACGTGAGTACCTTTGGCTTGTCAGGTTTCTGGGGCAATATCGCCATTTATTTAGTTGGGATCGTATGGGAACCTGTAAGAAGCGACGCATGATTGACTGAACGTCGTGTCATTTCTAGTAGCTGAGACGCACGTTGTTGCTGTTATTGTTTTGCCCATGTTACCATGCTTTGTCAGCTTGTTCTGTTCCGACATTTGGACTGACAGCGATTAATCTGTAATCTGCCTTGCCAAAACATGATGCTTTAGCTCTTAGCTCTTTGGGTCTATGAGTATTCGAGCGAGCTCCAAGCAGAAAAGCCAGCGTGTGATAGATTGATTCTTTAGCAGATAAAGTGTTTTGTCGAGCAATATGTGGCTTTGAACCATGCAAAGAACGCGGATGCAATCAAAATAGCCACAGAGGTTGTGCATGATTTTACCATTTCTCTTCCAACCCCCAGCCAGCATTTTCAAGTCATATGAGATGAAGCAGCCAATTGACGTCATGTCAAGGGTCCAAACGTCGATATTAACCAAAAGCAAACAAACAGAAACAGCGACTTGGATTAATCACAAACCATAGCGCTGTAGCAGCGTTTGTGCTTCTTCAACGTGCCCCAAGACATGGATGTTTGAAGGGTGACCCTTGTTTACTTTGGGGTGCTTCATTGGTTGCGCTTGCGAAAGGTACTCCTGTACGACGATCACGGAGACAGAGACACGCTCAGGCTTTTGATTTGGGCTGAGTTTCTCACTAGAAACAGAAGCGCTTACACCAATGACACGTAAATATTAAAAGATGGCTTACTGACTGACTGTCCTCCTTTTCTCCCTAAATGTTGCTGACTGAAAGTAACTTTGTTCAGGTGCCTGTAAGGGGGAATGGATAGGGAAGCATCCGACGTAATGCAATGCAATATTTGTGGTGTTTGCTTGTCTGTGATACGCAGGACAAGTTTGACATTGAACGAGGAGCAAGGTATCTCTGTCTTTGTCTTCGTCTTTATTCCATTCCTGGCAGCCAAGACTTCGTTTCCCGTTTCCGCTTCCCCCCTGTTGATCTGCCCGTGAACAAGGAGCAAGGAGGTCCAATCTTGGTGCTGATCTCTGCTGTAACCATTATCAAAGCGCCTGATTCAAGAGCCAAAGATAGATGGCGCGCTTTCAGACGCCACTCACTCAGCGCCTGAGGAATGCGGGCTGGCGGGGTAAGGCTAGAGCTGTACGATGTTTGGAAATAGCGTTTAACATGGTGAAACATTGGAAGCTTGTCGCCCGTCCAGTCTATGCCAAGTATAGATTTCAACGTTGCGATACTTCGTCTGATGTCGCCGTTTGTTCTACCAGACAGGCAAGGCAGGCACGCGTTTGGGTCTTTGTTCCTTCCCTCCATTTTCAATTCGGACCTACGTCTGATTGGCACGTGCTTTCGACCCCCGGTCGGAAAAGGCAGGTACTACCCTACCCTTATTAGGGAACGTTGATGATACCCCTGTAATTACCCTTCAATCTTTTTACTATTGATCGGTTCCCCAGAAATCAAACCCAATTGAATCGACGTCTTGGATTTGAGGATCGACCAAAGGTCTCTCTTAATAACGTCCCCTCCTTCGCTTCCTCCCTCTCCCTCTCGCCTTTTGTCGATCTTTCTTCACTCACTCTGAGCCTGAGCATTTGAAGTTTGTTCGTCGTTTAACACTTTTCTACGGCGCATTTCTGTTCATTCGCTTTCATATACAGCGCGCCTTTCTCTCTCTCTCTCTTTTTTTTTTTGGTTCGCGCCCTGAACCTTACCCCCCTGTCTCTATCCAGCTGTCACTTCGACCAGAACCACGACCAAACCACCACGCCAAGATGCGAAACCCCTTCCGACGTCGAAACAAGAAGGACAAGGCTGGCAGTGGCGGCCAAAGCTCTGACTTTGTTATTCCTTTCGAGTTCCGCCCTCAGGGTGCCGGATGTCTTCCTCTATATCCTCCAACCCGAGAGTCAGCATATTTGCTTGCTCAGCTACCACCAAAGGTCCTTGAGCGCATCTTCGCTTTTGTTTGCCCACATGCCCTTGACGAGAGTTATGAAACTTGTGAAGGTAGTGCCAGTTCAAGCGACAGCGTCTGTATGCTATGTGACCTGCGCGATGTTGCTCACTGTGTCCAAGTCTGTCGCGCATGGCGTCCAAGCGCGGTCAAAGTCTTGTAAGTCGTGCTGAGGTGGCCCGATGACATAGAGTCGCTAACCCCTGTCTACCAGATATCACAGCGTCCGTATCGATCCAGTCCACTATTGCCGCCTAGAAGAATGGCTTGCCGAAAGACGAAAAAAGACCTCCCGCTTCGACCGCAATGGCATACCTGAGGATCCGGCCCAGGCTCGGCTACGTCTTCTTCGGCGCACCGTTCGCGACGACCCAACACGAATTGGAAAGTACGTTCAGTACCTAAAGCTTCCGTACATGTTGCGCGAGTCCTCCCAAGTCGAGCTTGCACAGACCATTGCCGTTCTCCCCAACCTCAAATATGTCGATCTGCCAGAGGGCATGTTCTGCGACGATCCTCATTATTCGACCCTCCGACTCGAAGTGCAGGCCCGATGCCCAAACCTCCGAAAGATGACCTACGTTGGTGGCTCAGAGCGTAGTTTGGCCATGCTAGCTTCGGGGCAAGTGTGGCCCAACCTGGAAGTGCTAGAATTGAATAACCTCAACGTCGATCCTACAGTAATTAGAGCAGTTCTTGGCAGCCTCGGAAACCTACAAGCGTTGAAGGTCTCTAACACACCGGGCCTTTCAGATGAGGTCCTCTCATCATCAGACGGAATGGCTACATTGCCCCCTATCAAAGAGCTCGTGCTTAAGGATACGCCCGGTGTGACCTTGAGGGGTCTTATTGAGTATCTGGCATGGCAGGAAACTCAGCAAGCCTTGACAGTCCTCACGCTGAAGGATACCGGTGTGCATCCAGCAAGCTTGCAAGAAATCTTCACTATGGCTTCATCACTCAAGACGTTTGCAATCCAGTCTAAGGTTACAGAGCAGTTCCCGAGCTCAATCGTTACTCGGCCATTTTCGTCACGGTCTCTAGAAACTTTGAGATATGAGATATCCCCAGCGTCGACAGGTCCCTTTGATAGCGTAACGATGGGTTACTATACCTTCCTCGCGACGTCTATTCTTGGCGGTGGTTTTCCAAAACTGAGACAACTTTACGTGCACGATGAGAGTTTCCCTGACCAGCTTCAGGGGCTTCCGCCTCCCAACGCTGCATTCGCTGGAGGTCACACTCGCTCTGGTTCTAACTCATCCTCGAAGTCTAACCCTGGGTTTGGGTTTTCGCCATCTTCGAACTTGTTACCAGCCTCGGCAAACCTCCCCATGAACAGAAGGCCGGTATCACATGTCCAGCCACCAAGCAAACGTTTCAGCTCGAACAATCCTTTTGCACCTCGCATGCCGACCTCAGCAGCCCCCACGCACACACTCGAAGTCTTTACCAAGAGCGATGAGTTCGGCAAGTGGAACTTTGTGTCAGTTGATCCAATGTTCAAATCTGGCTCGACAACGTCTCGACGGCCGATGAGCAGCTACGGGCTGGCGGCGGATGTGACGGGGCCTGGCTGGGACCGAGGGGATGCTCGGCGTAGTGTTATGGTTGGTAATGGGACTGGTGTGTTCTTAGCCGTGCCTGGCCAAGGGGGCGATGATGGTGCATTTGGCGGAAGCTCTGATCCATGGCGACCTCAAAGCAGCGGAGGGTCACCTCGACGTAGTCGAGAACTGTGGTGATGAATGTACCTCGCTCAGACTTGCAGGCAAGTTTACGGTTATCTCAGTGGGACTGTCGTCTATATGAGTTGTCTTGACTGATAATATTTTCTTTATCCTGTATTTTTTTTTTTGGTGGGATTGTTGGCCAGAGGCTGGATTATGATATTATAGTGGATGAAGGACAGTGAGATTGATATCCGTGGGAATTGGTTGTCATGCAAAATACCCCAGCAGTTGTACAAAGGATTCAAGATGCTTGTATCGCTGGTAGATGGACGTAATTACTCCTAGATCAACTGGCAGATCTACCATAGGTACTCTGGATCTAAAAGAATAGACTTTTGCAAAAAGCACAACACACTTCAGTGATATGTCTTGTATTCGTCCTAGCTTCTATACGGGATAGCTTATCCAGGGTCCATTGATCAACGGGAGTGTGTATTCCTGTGAGACGTCTGATACCTAGTGGGTGGTAGAAAATTTGTCCTTCCAGGTCTTATGATACAAAAATAGGTAAGCAGTCTATGAAGCATGGTCTAAGTAGTATAAGTTGATCTACTAACTTAGTCTCTCATCTTCCAGTGGCCAATCCTTCCGATACCCTGAGGCTTGATGTGTTGCTGATGGGAAATGTGTTCAACAGGTAAGTAAGCATGCATATCAATGGAGCCAAGGGTCCTTTACATCGTCACAGCGTGTATGTACTTCCAACTTGACTCGGGAGTTGCAAAATACTGTGCAAAAGTCACTCGCCAGTTGGCAGTTGCATCACACAGACGCATCATGACCCAAGGGAACAAGCAAGATTCGTGACGTTTTAGGATTTCTAACCTTGTAACACAATGCGTCGATCGTCCTTCGGTTCCCAAGTTTCATAAACTGGGTGCAGAGTTTATGACGTTATTGTGCATGGTGAGGTATACCCCTGTTCATTCTAAGAATAAGCTTGAACTTACCCTAGACATGAACAATATTCAACTACAGATTAACTTCATCATCAGAGACGAGCGTTCTTGTAGATAAGCAACTTTTAGAATGACTCACAGGTCCCTATAACAACACAATTCGTGTGAAATCAGCAGAAGATCCACCATGCACGTCTCTAGTAAGGGCATGGATACCTAAGTACGAACATGTTGCACCCATGGAAAGACGGTACTGATGATAACTATGTACAATGCACATCGCTTGGCTATTACTACAAATCTTTACCGAAACACGCCGAAATTAAGACGCATCGAGAGACCGCCTACTTTTTACAGGCCGTAAAATCCTTCAACCCAGCATCAGGTACCTGATTTTTGGGAAGACAAAACTTGATGTCTTCACCTTTCAGGTCATGACCAAAGACTCGAACATGTTCGCGCTAAGTGTTGTGTCAGAAAATCATCGCAATATATCTCGTGCAGCACTTACCTCTGTGATTTTCAAGAACTCTTTATAAACGCCATCCGACTTCATACGATCTCTCACAAGGTCGACAACTCCACCCATGAGTGCAACCACGGTAGTGACTTTGCTATCCCATGTTACAAGCGCGGAAACACCTTCGCCGTCAATGCGAGTTGACTCAGTACTGCCATAAGGATCTGGGGCATACCATGTTAGTTACATGTACTGGAAAAAGAAGAATGCTTTTACCTACTTTGCATTTTCTTGGCAACAATCATGTTCCTCCACCAGGCAAGGCCAATCGCTTTGTCAAACAATACAACTGGGAACACACCGTAGGGAGTGATAACATCAAGCTCTTGATCCTTCTGACTAGCGATTGAGGGGATACCGGCAGGCGAAATGTAGCCAATGATTTCATCGGTCTTTGGATCAGTCGAGTTGTTGACAGAAGCGTAGAGACCGGGGGATTTGGTGACTACAGAGTTACACGTGCGAGCGCGCTCACCGTTTTTGAATAGACGTCTGGATAATGAATGAGCTTCATGCAAACATCCTTGAATTTTGTATAACTTACCGAACGATTTCGACATCATGGTATGGCAGCTCGAGCTGATTCCAAATCTCATGACTGGAAAACCAGAAACCTTTGATAGCTTTGTCAATATGAAGAGACACGGAGTTTTCAAGTAAAACGTACCTTTTCGGACTGTGATGGGACCGACACCGCCTTTGTTGTATTCTGCTTTCTCCAATTTGGGTCGCTTGTACTCCCACAGGGCTTGCTTATCCTTTTTAGATAAGTTGGTAAAGAATTGAAAGAAGTAGGTCAAAAGTTCTCCCTCGTAGGGATCGTCCAGGTAGGTCTCGGTCTCACACTTGTAAGACTGCTGCTTGTGATTTACCGGGAGAGTCTGGTCACTGATTGCAGTCACTGCGCAGACCTTGCCTTTGCCCATGTAGAAGATCCTGGGAGCAGTTGAAGCAACATACTCGAGCCAATGCTGCCACCCGTCGGCAATCTTGTGAAAGTTTGCACTGGGCTGTCTCTGAAGGGCTTCGATACAGGCGTAAACAGCCCAAATAAGCTCCCTAGTACGAGTATTATTAGGCTGATCTTGTGGATAACTTGGTGTTAGGTCACGTACCCATTGTCCAGACCTGGAACCCTGTCATCCCAATCATTCTGCGGCGAAATCTTCTGGACATCCGTCTTGATCCAAGGAAGAAAGCCACCGAAGCCAGGATAGGTTTGATTGAACTGCTTGTAAGTGTTGAGCTTTGTTTCCATGACGGATGCAGCAAACGCCGGGGCGGCTTGAAGGTTCTCGGGAGTTAAAAAACGGGCAGCTTCCTTGGATCCCGAGATGGCTTGGGCGTAGAGCATAATTTGCAGTGCCTGGGTTATTTGTTAGTACTCAAGTTGTTCAGGTTACTAGGTATTCACTTACTTCTTTGCTGGCGGCACTGAATGTATGCTTTTTGGTGCCCATGCCAGTCTTCCAGTCAAGCTGGGTACCATCGTACGACATGCCATTCTTGGTGTTGTAGGCTACATCGTTCTGATGGAACTTGCCTTCCCAGTAGAGAAGGTCCCAAGCAAAATCATCAGGGCGTTGGAGTACATCTTTTTGAGACCACTCAAGACCGAAACGGCAAGACGGCGTTTTGGAATTGGTGTATTGTGGTGAACCCTCAGCCAAAGGCAGAGAGAAGGCCAAGGTAGCGCCTAACGAAGAGAACTTCATGGCAAAAATGAGATGGATTTGTCTCTGAGCGTTCTTGGGCTTCTGGTTCTTCTCAGTGAAGAGACTCAGTGGTGAGGGATGAGTCAATTGGCGATCATGCCTTGTCTTTATATAAGGCAAATAATGACTTTGTACCTAGCTACAACTAAACAGGGATTACATTGCAAGACAAACCTGTAAAGTAAAGCTGAACAAAGCTTTTTACCCCAGACTCAACCCCAGACTCCAAAAGACGCTAATCATCAAAGGGGATGAGTCCACGCGGAGAATAGGACAATTAGCTGATGAGAGAAACATATTTAACCGCTCAATTCCCCGCCTCGACTCATTAATTAAAAGCGATCATTCTCAAGAAATACCACAATGGTCACCAGCCCCACGCCCACGTCTCCAGATACAAACACACCAAACCAAAAAGGACCAGCAAATAGAGCCTGTGACCGATGCCGTCGGCGAAAAGCAAGGGTAAGATATCTGCGTCGGCGAAACTCAGTAAGCGAGCACCCAGCTGATGAGCAACAGTGCGTCCTTAGAGACTTGGATGATCGATGTAACGGCTGCAGGGAATCAGGGGCTCGGTGCACCTTTGATCTCCCCATTTCTCGCCGAGGCCCCAAAGCCCGGACAAGGAAGTCCAGATCTCAAGGTCGAGATCAAGGGCAAAGCCAAACGGGGGAGAATTCGACGGTGGAATTGACTGCGTCCGCCGGCAATGACTCGTCCACCGGCTGGGATTCCAGTGCCGTCAATCTCGGACTTTCGCCTTCTTTAATGGTCAGCCCTGTGTCTGTGTCTGTATCGAGTGACGCGACGACTAGCCAACAGCGATGGCAGGACTTATCGGGGGCGTTGGCTTTCATCACGAATGATTTGCATCATTTCGTGACCCGATGCTTCGATCTGTTCTTCGAATATCTCTATCCACTCACGCCTCTGGTACATGAGCCAAGTCTCCGCGATTCTTTGTCGTATTTTACGCAGTTCCCCATAGCCCGTGGCACGGGGCTTTTGGAGTTGTGGCCAGAAACGACCTTCACTCTAATAACAGCTGTTTGCGCCGAAGCCGCATTTCTGCTGCCAAAAGATCTTTTTCCAGAGGGTCAATCCGTGGCTGACATCTTTCTCAATGCCTCGCGGGCCTGCCTGAATCAATTTCTCGAGGCCGAGTTGGAAAGCCCCAATGCAAACTCCATCACTATCCGATACTTTCACTCCAATTGCCTTCATGCTGCAGGAAAGCCTAAGTACTCGTGGCATATCTTTGGGGAAGCCACGAGACTAGCACAAGTGATGCAGTTGAATCTAGAGACTTCGCTCGAAGGTTTGCAGCCCGTTGAAGCCGAGTTGCGCCGCAGAGCTTTCTGGATTGTTTACATGGGCGATAAATCTGCGGCGATACTCAACAATCGCCCTATTACTATACATAAATTCTCCTTTGAGTCAGGAATCACCACGGCATATCCTTCCGGCATTGAGGACGAGGCCCCAGTCCTCTCTCCCGGTAATCTCGTAACTAATTCCGATGTCGTGAGAATAACATGCATAGAAGGCTTCAATGCCAACCTACGTCTATGGCAGAACGCATCTGATCTGTTGTTGGAGCTGAGACTAATGCACGATCGAGGACACCAAGACTTGGGCATGACAAACCTCCAGTCGCTACTCGGCGCGCAAGACAAAGATCGTCTTGATGAACTCTATGTCCGCTTCATCACGTGTCTAGATGATCTGCCCCCTTATCTGCAATCATACACCTTCGCCGCCTTGGTGGATGGCTCAAGAGAAACCGCCAAACAGTTCTTGATTCAGTGCGCGAACCTCCAAGTGTCAATCCATTGCCTCAGAATGGTAATTACTCAAAAGTTAGAGAACTTGCCTTTCTACAAGGCCGAGATGGGACATTCGGATCTCCGCAAGACGGAAATTGCTCGAGATATGCTGCGCGTCATACAAGAAGCACCCTTTTGGTCGCTGCAGGTAAACGGCGAGCCTTATGTAAGTAAAGTCTGCTGATGGGAAATTGATTCAAGCTGGTTAACCGACCGCAATAACTAGGTCGAAAAGATAAGACTTACTGGAGCGAGTCTTTTGGAGATTATACACAGAAATGGGTCTTCGCCAATTGCTATGAGAGCACGGAGCGATTTTACAGTTCTTCTCGATCTACTTACTCGATTGGACTCTAAGGCTTCTGATGCGTTGCGAAATACATCTGCGATAGTAATATAGGCAAAATTGATATTCAACAGAGCGACAGCTAAACTAGAACTTTCCCTGTACTGTACTAAATCCTCAGACGCCCTTCTCATGAACGAAATCATGCTCTTCCTTCTTTATCTCAATCTCCTTGGTCATTTCCTGCTTTGTACTCTTTCCCTCAAACAGATACGTCAGTTCCTCAAGCGTGGGTCCAGACGTCTCGACAAAGAAGAAGTATACAACCAGGAAGATGATGGCGACCCAGACACAGTAGTAAATGTAAAACTTCCATCCAATAGCCTCCAGTCCGATGGGGTTGACATAACCACCGAAGATAGACGCCACCTGAATAGTAAGGAGCACAAATGCCCAGGTCTTTGCTCGCATCTGGTAGGTAACAATCTCAAGCGGATATGTCACGACCAGATTCGTCCATCCAAAAGTATAAAAACCTTGGAAGAGAAAGATGCACGCCAAAACAACACGTCCGCCGGCCAACGATCCCTCGAGGTATTGCTTTGCAGCAATGGTCCACATGATGAATGTCACAAGAACACCACCGGATCCAACAAGGAAGAATGTGCGACGCTTGAACCTGTCAACTAGGAGCGTCATGGTGATAGCAACGATGTACTGCCAGATAGTCACCATGCCATTCACCAGCGTGATATCCTTCTCGGCCTCAATACCCGTGTCTTTCAGAATCTGCGTCAAGTAGTTGGATACGAGAAGATTTCCGGAGCTCTGACTGAATAGTGCAGTTGCAAAACAGAGCGAAAGGCGTTTGATATTTGGAATAGAGGAAAAGAACTCCTTCCATGTCATGTTCTGCTCAGCCTCCTTGTCGATAAACTGTTGAATCTCTGCACACTCGTACTTAACCAACTCACTATTCGCATCACCTTCTCCGTGGTACTTGATGAGAATCTCGCGTGCTTGATCGACTTTGCCCTTGGCAATCAACCATCGAGGTGATTCGGGGCAGAAAAAGATGAGAATAAGCTGGTACGCTGATGGAATAACTTGGACGAGAGTAGGAAGCTTCCATGACCACTGATTGGGAATGCGAAAACACCCATATGTCGCCCAAGCACCAATAACGTACCCAAGAACAATATTGGTGTTGTACAATGTTGTGATCTGCACGCGCTCCTTGGGATGCGATAGCTCTGTTACAAGAACAGGAGCACCCATCTGGATAAGTGAGGAGCCGATTCCAAGAACAATCTTTCCTCCGATAAACATGTTGAGAGATGTAGCAAAGAGCTGGACCATGACGCCTGCGATGATTACTACCGACCCCAATGCTGTTGGCACGCGGCGACCAGCGACATCACTGATCCAGCTGAGGAAGATAAAGGGAATGACACCCCCAATGGCATTGGAAGCTCCAAAGAAACCGAGTTTAGAACCAGTGGGATGGCCGAAACGATCCTGCCAGCTTTCAAGCGTCTGAAGAGCGTTGGTCATGGAGCTGATTTGTTGTCAGTATAGGTAAGATTTAGCATTGGAGGGAAATACATACCCATCGATGCCCAGCGCCATACTGGCAAACAGTGACGATGTGAGAAGAAAGTAGAGAAGAATTCCATTCTTGCGTTTCCAAAATGGAGCAATAATAGTCAGATCGATAGGTGACTGGATGTCTTCTGTGGCGTGGGCGACTTTCGGAGCCATTGTGAGGTACTAGGAGGATTCAGATGTATTTTCAATGGACAAGAATAGACTGAGAATCCAAGTGTAGTTCCATAATGAAGAAGCTGGCGAAGTATCACAATTTTATAAACAACCTGCAATGGGCTGATGGCAGAGATTTGTTCGTAAATACTATAGTAACAAAACCTGCTGCGGAACGAAATCCGTTGCATTAACCCCAGATCGTGGTCCTGTCTTTCCCCGTGGGGAATAGTCAGGGTCTAGGTTCCAAGCTACGGGCAAACGGAGAAATGGGGGATCAAGCTAAACACGAATAGACGTAACCTTCTTAACCCGACGGGGAAATGTATCGGCGAAATACTGTCGTCCATGATCAACGGAAATGCCCTATGTATATGATCTGTAACATAAGTTCCTTTGCAATCAATAACAAGGACCATGTCATCGGCATTTTTCGTTATAAATAATGCTAATAAAGCAAGTTCCTTATTGAACAGTTCGCATCAACTTACAAGACAAACGTTGCGATGGCTTCTCTCCCCCGCAACTTCAAACTCGGCTTCGCTACTGCATCTTACCAAATCGAAGGTGCGGTAGCTGAAGATGGTCGAGGGCCCTCAATATGGGATACTTTTTGCCATCTCGAGCCAACTCGAACAAAAGGTGCCAACGGTGATATTGCTTGCGATCACTATCATCGATTGGACGAAGACCTTGATCTCTTGAAGCGCTATGGATCAGACATGTATCGCTTCTCTCTTTCGTGGTCGCGTGTAATTCCTCTTGGCGGTCGACATGATTCCGTAAACGAGGCTGGCATTGCGTTTTACGACAGAGTCATCGATGGTTGTCTTGCCCGCGGTATCACTCCTTGGGTTACGCTGTACCATTGGGACTTACCGCAGGCTCTGCATGATCGTTATGGTGGTTGGCTGGATGTTGAAGAGTCCCAGCTTGACTTTGAGCACTATGCGAGGCTATGTTATGAGAGATTCGGCGATCGTGTAAGACACTGGATCACACTAAATGAACCTTGGATCGTGTCCATCTTTGTAAGTCGTGCCCTGTTATAGCTCAAACAACGACGTAATTAACTGACCATTCATCATAGGGGTACGCAACAGGAGGCAATGCTCCTGGTAGAAGCAGCATCAATCCCCAATCTACAGAAGGTGACACATCTACTGAACCTTGGGTTGTTGGAAAGGCTCTCATCATGAGCCATGCCCGTGCTGTAGCGGCGTACAACAAGGATTTCCGCCAGTCACAAAAGGGCTCAATAGGTATCTCGTTGAACGGCGACTACTACGAACCATGGGACAAGAACGACCCACAAGATAGCGAAGCTGTTGAAAGGCGCATGCAGTTTCATATCGGGTGGTTCGCTGACCCCATCTTGTGAGTTCCTTCTAAATGATGTAAGTACTTATCACTGATGCCTCAATAGTTTGGGTCAAGATTACCCTCAGTGTATGCGCGACCAACTCAAAGGGCGTCTACCAGCTTTCACACCCGATGACATGCAACTTCTCCGCTCAGCAGAGACTGATTTCTACGGCATGAACTACTACACCTCTCAATTTGCACGACACAGAAGCAGCCCAGCCCTGGATACCGATTTCATTGGTAACCTTGATGAGCTACAAACCAACAAAGCCGGTGAGCCTGTCGGTCTGGAGAGCGGACTTCACTGGCTGCGATCCTGCCCTGACCTCTTTCGCAAGCATCTCACGAGGGTGTATCGCCTTTATGGTAAGCCCATCGTTATTACAGAGAATGGCTGTCCCTGTCCAGGAGAGGAAAAGATGAGCCGGGAGGAGTCTGTGCGGGATGAATATCGCATCAAGTATTTTGAGGACCATCTAGATGCGATTGGTAAATCCGTAACAGAGGACGGTTCGGTTATCCAGGGCTACTTTGCCTGGTCATTGATGGATAATCTTGAGTGGTCTGATGGATATGGACCCCGGTTCGGGGTGACATTTACGGATTATAAGACATTGGAGAGGACCCCTAAGAAGTCGGCGTTGGTTCTAAGACAAATAGTAGACCGACAGAAGGGTGAGCAGCTCAAGTTGTAGTATGGGTTACTCGTCGACGGCTCCATTCCTTACCAAGGAATACATTGACAAAAAAGCTGGCACGCATCATACATGGTGATCCATCCATGTGTATTCCTCGACCAAGGCATCGGAAATTTGGCCTCTACGTCTTGGGGTACAAAGATAAACAACCTAAAATCATTGCCTAAGCAGCATAAACTGATTTGTCAATTTCGTCTCTTATGCCTCAAGCGGCCTACCTCTCTGGTATCAAAAGGCTTGGATACATTCCTCGGCAACTGGTGTCCTTCTCCTCTTCTTCTTCTTCAGAGTCGATTGTTGCTACTGCTCGAGCAGCTTTGGGGCTGCATGCACTAAACTTGGTTATTCGAGCTCCTCCACTTAGTTACTAAAGAGTATAATCACATTTCGAAAGCCTCCGGCTTCCCTCATCTTAGTTCGATTTGGTCCCAGCTACAGCTTCAGTCGACCGGCATGGGCCCGTCGGCTGGGAATACCATGGGTGGTCTCGTGTAGTCATATCCCGACAGCTCCTGCTTGGAAGGTTTGTCGTAGAGATGAGCAAGGCAATGCACGCTGGTATATTGCCAGCCTGTGTATTCTCTACTGCAGCCTTCTATGCGGGGAAATCTGCCTTCTCCTTCTCCTTTTCGGTGGCAGTTCTTGTCGAGGACGACACAAACGACTTAATTATCGTCGATCTCACCGCCTGCTTCAGCCCAAGCCTCATACTCGGCAACAGTGTCAAGGCACTTCTGATCAACGTAGATACAGTAGCGGAACCGGGGAAACTGCTGTCGAAACGCTTCCTCAACCCCGGGACTGTCTCTCTCGACAGAGCGATGAGACGCCCATTCTGAGAACCTCTCGCGTACGTGTTGCTTTGACGCATTATTGAGAGCTTGCCGGTCCTCAATAAAGACCCATTATAGAAGCAGCTTCAATAGCGTCGAGAGTTCCATGGACTCAAGGTATTCATCCACTGACGCTTTCAGAAACTCGATGTAACTCGCCCACAGCCCCTGAGACTCCTCTGTATAAACAGTACGAAATATGACAAATCCCCACCGCTCGAAACCAGTCGCCTGCATGTCCCAAATGAGACTGGATAAAGGCTCGGTCTTGATCATGGTTTGGTTGATCTCTAGGATGTTGTCGAGGGTTGGAGCTACTCCTGAAGGGAGTTCTCGGATGCTGGTGATGATTCTGGGTATTTCGCCACAATAACCGCGAGGCATCCAATGAGGCTGAAGAAGTGGCCTCATCTCTGCTTGAATGACTGAAGAATAGATCCGTTTAATTGAGAGACAAGAGATGAAGTTTGGCCGTTCAGTTACGTTTGGGAGAGACGTTATCTTGTTATATCAGCCCTGGGAAACTTAAACATTAATGTACGTGTCCTGCCTGGGCATGGCAAACTCTTTGAGGCCGTAAGGTTCATTCTACAAGATTTAAGTGGAAGAATAGGACTTGAAAAAAGTTATTGTCTTATAAAAACTATTTTTGCATTTGCTACCAACCATGTGTTTGTCTTTCCATCAGTGGACACTGGGATTGGACACTTGACAACGCACAAGATGAATACGAGAATAGAAGCTTATGATGTTTCCAGATATTCTAGAACAGCATGATTTATGGTGAAAGATTTCGAAAGAATTATTATAGAATATTTGGAACTAATTCACGATTATGTGAATTGGCTGACTGATGCACCACTTGGTTACCTAGTAGGTAAACGTAAAATTGGGGCACTGTCAGCTCTCAGTTCTATTCTAGGTAGGTTCGAATATCATGTCAACAACTTTTTGAACTCAGCCTCAGCTTAGTCAATTTAAACTTGTTTATATTGTTGGGAGAAACTATTGTCAGAAGAAAGATGGTATCTGGCGTCGGCTCTGACAACTCCCGTGTCTCGGAACACGCACGCCAAGAAGGTCGAGATCCTCCTACCGGATGCGTGTCAAAATTCACTGCCTCATCCTTTGGGGATGGGAGGGTACCTACACAGTTTGAAAGCGAATTATGTTTCCTTTCCTACGGGTACCTATTAGCGAGCATGCGTTTTGGAACGGAAACAGAAACAGAGGCCTTGGGGGTTGTGAGTATTATGTGAGGGATGATATCGACGTGGGGCTGTTCTCCCTTTGTCAGCCATGAAACGTACTCCAAGAACGACCGAGACAAGTGAAACTTTCCGAGAAACAGCTTTTGCGGGGGGTATCCAATATAGAGGTAGTTATAGGAAGGGAGCAAGTAAGTGACAGACGCAACATTCGGTAGTTTATAGCTGGGGTTCACGAGGGAGGAATTCTATTGATGCAGATCAGAGTGGTTTTTTTTCGTCGGGTCTAGTTTCACTCCTTCGGACCGGACAGGGCTGGAACGCGGAGGAATAGTTTATTTGTTTAGTGGTTCAGGGTTGATTATTGAGTTGACATATCTCCAGCCTCTAGTCTGTCTGGCTGGTTGTCGGATACTGTACCGGGTAGGAGGCATTCTCCGAGGTGAAGATGAGGTTTAAAGCCACTGACAGACCAGTCAGCTCCGCAAGGAAGCGGATACTTTGAGAATCAAATTCGTATTTGAGTCCTTCTATGGATACTGCTATGGCTGTGCTTAGCCTTGTATTCACAGTATTTTCTCCAAACTTTTGACAAGTCCACATCCAAAGATGCTAGTGGTGCAGAATTACAGTTCTAAAAAAGGATGGCTAGCTACTGCTTAGAGTAGAGCCAAAATTAGAGTCCAACATCAGATGATGCTAATCCTGTAATGGTTAGTTAGATCGAATACAGAAGTGGCTGTTAGGCTCAGCTCTTCCTCTCCACTGTGACGTTGCAGAAGCTAATGTGGGTTCTTGATGAAGATGTGTATGTGGCGGTGCGTGTGGCTGTTAGAGGGTCGAGGGTAGTTGATGTGGACCTGGAGAAGCTTTTGCTTTGCTTTGGTTCACTTCGCTTCTGCAAGGTCAAAAGCCATGGCGTCATTGAATCTCGACCAATGATTAATCCATGTTCATATACGAAAATCATTCAACGCCAAAGATTAAGGGTTCAATTTTAGCCTCTGTTGGCAAAGATCTTATCAGTTTAACCTTGTCTAGGCAAGGTAATGCCATCAAAATTCGTTGGAATTGAATTGAATTGTTAGTCTGGCTTGACTTGGCTAGGCTTGTCAACCCAAGACATTCCATTCAAGAGGGACAGCCGCATTCAGTAGTCAGGCCAACACTCAAGGGCTTCAACATCCAAAAGATTGCCCTGTAGATCTCGTCTCTTGGCAACTCAAAGCCGCGCTCGTGCAGGTACGGGTACAGATGATAGGGTAAGATAGTCATGACATGATGTGATTTGAGGCTACAAGAACGGAGCGGAAGAAAATCTCGACCATCTCATCTCGGACGGAAATGTCACTGTTTGACATTATCATCGGATCCGGTCGAACCAGTACGATTCCGTCAATGTAGCGCGGCACATACGCTCACTGTGCTGAGGTCTCGACTTCCAGGTAGCCTTATCATGAAGATAGTCCTACAATTTTGTATGTATCTCTGTCAGGTGCAGAATTTGATACTGGAACGAGATTCTCCGTGTCCAGCTCAACCTGCGACACGAGAGTTCACCAATCAGAGCTCGGCGTCTGTTTGGACCCTGCCCTGAGATTTGGGGACCCTGGCAGTCTTGGCGTCTTTGCCGACCAACCTGAGACTCAGAGGGCAAGGGGGTAGAAGGGGAGAGGGGGAAAATCGAAATCGAGGGGTCCGAGATTTGATGGCAAGATTGCTGTAAATGGTGAAGCGCGATAAAGGGCAAAATGGCAAAATAGGAACGGCTGTGTCTTGTAGATTCCCATGTCGAGGGGGTCGACAAGGGTGGTAGTTTATTCCATAGTATGATTTTGAGGTTCGTCAAAAAGGCGCACACGGTTCGTCGACATGGTCAAGGGATTGGGGAACATGGTCCAAGACAAGAAACATGACCGCTGATGGTTAATCTTCGCCTAGAGGTTATTTTCTTCCAGTGAGACTGACAAGTAACCACTTGTAGTTTGTACCTACATTACTCAACCACAAATGTCGGTCTGGCAGTATAGAGAAAAAAAAAGAGGCGATGGAAAGTGGGTGTCTGGAAGGGTTCAAAAGTATAAGACGTGATTGGTCAAACGTTGTCCAACTGGTTCGATGGGCAAAAAGGCGATCACCGATTTTTAGCGGGACTATGGGGACCAGTTGTGGGAGAGAGACTCGTCTTTGAGCTGGACAAGGGCGCTTCAACAAGGAGAGACTCTGTCCAATCTCGTCGGGTCATGTTCTTGATTGTGTGTTGTCAAGTTGCTGCATCTAACCAAAAAGAATAGAAACCTACATACATACAGTACAGTACCTGAAGTTGAGGCATTAGGTTAGTACAGTACCTAGGTCAGGTAGGCATCATAAATCTCTGTGCCTGCAGTACAAGAGATCCGCTTCCTGATGAGCTGGCCTCGCCTTGACATGGCATGTAATGCAGCATATCGCATCGTCCTGTTCTAGCGCAATCTAAACAGGGACGGCCCATACCATGAAAGGGTTGAGATCAAGACTAGACGATACCATCAAGAGGCTGGCGTCTAGGACCCGTTCAGCGTGAGTATTCCACGATTGATAAAAACTGTCTACACTGTCCTGTACCTTGTCAATGACCTTTATCTTGTACAGAAATCGGTGATGTGTCTTGGTCCTCGACTCTGAATGGGTGTGGAGACGTGCGGCTTGTTTGACGCTGTGTTTGGATGTGATGGTCTTTAACTCTGCGACCTCGTCTTCGCCTATCATGTCGCGCCATTGCATTGCATCCTCCCACCAATCCATCACACACCAAACTTAACACACTTTAGAGTATGTAGCTGAAAAAACACCACCAAAATATCACCACCAAAAAAAGACAGCGTCTACTAGTTATCATACGAAAAAAAAATAAGCAGCCAGGCGACCCTTAAAGCAACCATCTCTCAAACATGGTTCAACGGGCGGCAAAAGCCAAGTCTACTCTGACACACACACAGCAAGGTCAAGGTCAAGAACCCTGGACTGTCAAATCTCCCTCATCCGAAATTCGTCCTATTCTCTGCTGTCGTGTTTGATGTGGCACCAAATACAGACTTTGCCTCCGAGCAGGGCAGATGCTCAAGGTTTCTTACCTGCTTACTTACTTGTGCAGATCATCAAGACACAAAAGTAAAAAACAAAAATATGGCTCGATGTTAGCCTTGGAATCCATGACAAGCGGTGTCGAGGGAGTTATCGGAACATTTCTCTCAAGCGAATGACTCTTTACAGTAGCTTGGCTAGCATCTGCATCTACATCTCTTTCCACTGCTCGTAACCCAAAAGATGCCCAATCACGACTTGTAGTCTAGTTTAGCTGTTGCAGCATGCAGCAGCAGGAGGAGCACGCAGTATGCAGGTTCTGCCAGCCCATCTCCTTCAACTAACCTGTATCCTGCAAGCCTCACCACTTTGAAGAGACAGGGGGATGATGTCAAGAAGGTTATCGTTCACTTTGGAAGCCTGACCTTGCTCGTCCTTGATCGGCCTTAACCAACCCTAGATCTGATGATTTTGTGAGAATGTTTGCGCTGCTCTATTACTTGATTTAATTAATATGGGATTTTTTTTTTTACCGTGGTGGAAATGATATACACTTGGAGAGAGGCTGGTCATTCATATGTCCACGTTGTCTGGTGACGACGCCAATTGTCATGGATCCAGTCAGAGGTAACGACCACGAGGAAAACCAGAGGCTGGGTAGATGATCGCATGCACCGCAGCTCTGGATAGTAGCATGGTCGTTTACTGTACACACGACACAGTAAAGGAGAGCCGATAAAACTAATTATGGAACATGAATTGTTTGTTCATCCATTATCCGCTGTCTCGGCTACAATGAATTCGTCATATCGTGTCCGTGACTCCATCATACAAAGTTATCCGCAAACACGAGATGCAAGAGATGCAAACGGTTCCGGAAACATGTTGATCGGGATCTAAAGTTGCCGAATGTCTCTGGGCAAAACGAAACTGATTAGCGATTGTTTTTTCTTTTGTTGTGTTACTGTTGTTGGACTTTGAAACGGCTCCTGTTATGGGTGAAGACAAGACAGGACGAGCGACCTTCTGGCACACGCCAAGACTGGTTCAGGTTTCTTGACTGTTCATCTCGTGGTGGAGGTTGCAAGTGGCGTCTCCTCCTACTGTCATGTTTGCCTGTGAGTGGTTGATTTGGTTGAACGTCACGTAGTAGCAGACACAAGAGAGGGCGAGTCTCGTGGCAGTTTGTTTCTGTACCTGAAAGATTAACGCCAGAGTACTAACGGGACTCGATTTAATTAAAAGCCCCCCAACTCTGTAGCCATTTGCTAATAACTCGTTCCATCACGTAAAGTTTTGTTCCATCGCTTAAATCCCATCAGAAAATGCTATGGCCTCGTCTTCAACGACTTTTTTCCTACAGAGTACAGAGTACGGACCAAAGAATCCATCGTTTTATGGAGTGGCCAAGACCTGATACCCTGCGATGCCTGCAAAGCCTCCAATGCCCTGCGCTATTCCCCCCCAGACCCCTGCCAGCATAAGCGCCCCTGCCTCGACAAGTATACAGTGTGACACCTGAACCATCTTCACACGGTCATTCTCGTACCAGAAGGTGGCTCCCAGTGGATCTCACTCTGGGAAGGGACCTTGGCTTGGGCTGAACCTTGTGCTGCGCTCTGGTGTGTGAGTGCCCATCCTACTTTCAGTCACTTTCAGGTCACTCACTCATTCTCTCGAGACTGATATTAATCCTACCACTCCCCCCAGCCTCTTAATGAATTGTTCCTCCTCCCTCTGTAATACTACAAACCTCAATTATTGATTTCATACCTCTTGGTCATTTGATCAATCCCTTGTCGACAAGAAAAAGACATTCTTTCCGCTTTCGTCTCTTTTTTGTTCCTTTGTGTCTTGGATCCATTGTCTCACCGGCCACTCCCAAGACCGCTCGCTGCTCCACGTCCACGTCGTCCACGATACAACTCACCACCTAATTCACACCTGACGACATTATTCCACGGCTTCTCCTTCTATACCCCGCCCTCTTTGAAAGGGTGTCAACTGGGAATTCAATAAGATCGTCACAACTATATATCGACAATGTCTCTAACAGTGACGCAACAACTACCGCAAAGGGAGCTTGATGCACCAAAACTTGATACTTCTCTCGCACAGCGACATTCACAGCTCCGACCTCAAATAGAATCATTATCCGTCGAGCCTCCCATCTATTCTCCCTCCGCCGACGCCGACGAATCTTCTCGCGAAAACACTCCCACAACCATGGTTCCCACTCAACGACAGCTCGCTTCTGCTCCTGCTCTTCCCGCCAAGAGTGCCCTCCGAGCTTCAAGATGCTTGGATGGTCTGCTCGCTCACAAGCTCAACACCCAAGGCCAAGCTGCTTTCTCTGCTCCTCATGATGTCTACCTTTCCTCCGAGGAAGATGCTTCCTCCTCCGCCGATGACTTTTCCGACTTTGAGACCGACTCTGGTAGCGATGAGTCCCTCGCTTCAGATCGAAGAGGCAGCCGCGAGGACACTGCCAAGATGGTCTCGGTTGTCTACGCTGGAAAGCCTTCAGTGATTGACCTTCCCCGACGATCAGTATCCCCCAGCCTCATCAGTGAAGCTTCTTCCCGACCTTCATCAAGAATGTCAACTTTGTCTCGACCTGCCAGCTGCCTTCGCAGAACATCGACTCTCCCAGTTACACTCCCCGTTCTCGACCGCCGCATGTCTTTCTGCACCACATCTTCAGGGTCCGTTATGCACCCTCCACGAACCAGCAGCATGGGCACTGGCCGTCTCGAGAAGCAAAAGCCAGACTTCCTCAGCATTGACCCCTTTGCGACCAAGGCTGAGCCTGAAACCAAGGAAGAGTCAAGTGAGAGACCCAAGACACCAAAGTCTCCTGGTGTATTCAAGCGTACACTGAGCTTGGTTAAGAAGCGAAGCCGACCTTCGCTCAACACAAATTTCGCCAGCCAATCCCGAGACAACCTTTCTCTCTACACACCTTCGCTGCATATGGAGCAGGTTCAGGAAGAGCCAGGTACCGACTCGGATGACAGAGCTCCTAAGCCTATCCTCAACAAAGCACCTACTTACCACGAGTTTGCCCAAAGAAGGATGTCATCAGCCCCAATGTCGCCCATGTCACCTATGTCCGAACCCGGATCGCCAATGACACCAAACAGCACCCGCAGCCGTCTAAGGCAGGGACTGGCAGCAGCCGCGCGACGACGAAGCGTCAAGGTTTAAGCAACACATGGCCAAGACAAACAATTGGCTTTTTTGTACATTTACGAATTATGACTGGGCAACTAAACGGATAGTGGGTGCAAGACGCCTCTAATATTTTCCTTTGTCTACTATTTTCTGTATTCGACCTTGAAAGGTCTTAGGGCAAAGGGCACCAGGCGTACTCATGGGATATCTCCTGCTGGACAAGAAAAGAAGCCGGCGTTGTACTTTATTAACTCACCACTCGAAATCGAGCAAGCGGCGTTCTTTGGGATTTTAGACATATTGATACACATACACACACACACGCTTTGCAAGCGTGGACGACCTTGGACAGGTCTTTTGTCAGATAGGATAGGTGGTAGATGAACCCAGCCGCAAAAAGACGGTGAAAAAGGGAATGCATCAGAAAAACAATACCACGAATGAATATAACAAACAATACCTACTACAACTTGATAATGTTTCTCCGTTTTTTTTTGTGAATACTACCTTACCTGGCGTTGGAAGGTTCTTGGTTTGCATGCATTATGCCCGACGATGCGCTAACAGATGCGGTGAAGTGGTTGCTTTAGCTCGGCGCGACCGGTGCAAGTACCTGAATATCTGGGGTCGAACTCTGCAGCCACCGACAACATCAAGCATAAGGGAGGCTTGTAGGGCTAAAACTAAGGGTATTAATGAATGTTAACTATTGTATCCTATAACTGTTTTCGTCTATAGATTTATGCTCACATGCCGATTGTTCCATTGAAACGACCGGATTTGGAATAATTGTAGTTTGCGTGTATAATTCTTGGCGACAAAGTGTAAAACGACTATCGATTTGACTAACCTCGTTGTTCTCCCCTGTTCCTCTTTGCTTCTGTTGTTGCGGTGATGAGGGAGAGGAGAATCGAACCGAACGGTACAGAGTACTGTCAGGTCAGATCACAGACAGGGTATAAGTGAGAGATACTGGGGAAGTACATGATACTGACGTAGTGGGCAGGGCAAAATCAGAAGTAGACGAGATGTACTTACCGCATTCGGTAGGTGGGAAATTGAATCGACAAAGTCGACGGACAATTTATTTGTAGTAGACCTAGCTCCTCCAAGGTACCTAATCTCGGGATGTCACTCAAGATTTGATTTGATAATGAGTGAGGCTGGTATTATAGTAGCGAGTATCCGTAGCTACTAAGTAACTTCTAGAAGGAGAGAAGAAGAATGAAATGCATTGGCTCGTCATTATTTCGGCTCGCTTATACAAACTGGAGACTCTGAAGAGTTGTTGAATATTTGACACGAGATATTCTGTCAAGGTACAGATAAAATCCCCTGAGCACGTGGGGTGATTGAGGTGCTCCCCCTGTCGTTGTTAGTTCAACTCGATAGGGAAATTCACATTTTTGATTGAGATCTACCCCTTGAAATGTACATACAATCACCCCCAGGTCAGGTCAGCTCAGCTTATTAGTGAGGATACGGCACAGCAGAAGATGACAGGAGGATCAATTGAAGGATTCGGGGTCTGTACCTCTGTATGTACTTTGACGTTTCGTAGAATACTGTGCCGCTGTCATTTATTTGTTCTAGACTAGTCCTGTTTGTCAATTATCTAATTCTATTTCCGCCATCTCCTGAGTCAAGTTTATTACCTTGTATCTAGAAAACGCAACAACCAACAGACGGAATCCTTTAGTACTGTCACGCTCAGGGGAAGGGAAAAAAACTCCACAGAGACGGGATTAGGATTAGCTGTGGATCGTGAAAATGGAGTGAGACTGGGACTGGGGGGCGGCAGAAAGGCCCAAGGTCAAAAGGTATCGGTATCTGGGCTTGGCTTTGAGATACTGTACGGGGTTTGGATGTAACGGTATGATGTCTTGCTTTGCTTTTTGTCTGTTAATGCAACCTTTATTGTTTCTTTTTGCTCCGGCACGTTTGGATGAAAATGCACGTGCGAAAAAGCAATGATTGGAATATGGAGAATTAAACGGGGTTGCATATCTTGCCTATCACATATTTACATACTTGGATATGGCACGATTATCTCGCAAATGTTTCGCTTTTATTACTTCTCGTAAACAGATGATGACGATAATTATTGTCAACTAGCTAGTCATTCTACTTTATTCATAGAAATAAATCAATTGACCGTCTTTTCGAAAGTGGACTCTCTACCTACCTATTCAATGTCTAGCCTCGTCTACCGTCTAGACTAATTGTTTCTAGCTGTGATACTAGCATCGACTAACACCAAAAAGTAAATCACTCTCTGACAGACACATCTCGTGTCAAACAGCGTCAGTGTCTCAGGCCTTTTGCACAAGACACAGACCAGACCAGATCATTCCTACATAGAGTTGTACTGTACAGTAGTACAACACTAAACTTGTTTCCTTCTCTTGCGTGATGTGATTAGATCCTTGCCTGTGGAGAGAGGCTAAAAAACGCACGTTCTACTCTTCGCTTCGCCTCTTGCCTTTGAGTTCAATTTCCTTTTGGGCTTGGACCTCTTGAAGGCGCCTCGCATGATACTAAGTATGGACTTGATGGAAATGTGGCTGGGAATGCACGAATACAAACCCAGACCAACAAACGCCAGGGGAAATCCGTTCAACGTTGGGGCTATAGACGGCCAAGGCGTCTGACTTTGCACGAACTGGTGGCTCCTAGAAACAAAACATTAAGAAACATCAAGACAAGAAGGAAGCGGTCAAAAGATCAATAGTTCATCCACCTTTTATCGTCATCACACTGCTGAATCCCCCCCGATGCAACCGTTTTCAAACACTGGTGCTAAAAGAGAGTTGCACTGGGAATAGAGATTGGCGCTGATAATATTACCATCGTGGACTTTGCCCGCAGATCTTGGCGTGGTTATCCGTACTTGGACCCTGAAACATAACTTCTCTGGTCAGCATGCAAGCGCTGCACTGTGAGATACTCGTACTAGATCTCCTCTGTAGCGTGCTTCTCGAGTAATAGTAGGACAGTAAGCTGGTGATCCTCGTCTGGGGGAAATTGCGCTCTTCATCTTTCGGCCTCTTGCGTCGAACGATCGGCGATCCGAATTGCCCTGTTGGATCTCTTAGTCTCTTGTGCTAATAAAACGTCTGCAAGCTGGTACTTGCGGTGGCTGTTGATGACGGGTGGAGCGGTTCGTTGCTGAGGATATATTATAATCTACGTGTTGGACCAGGTAGATGAAGACCTGCGAAATCTCAAAGGATGATAAACACCAGGGTCTGGGGTTCTGTCTTGACTCTGAGTGTTTGTCTGTCCGACGTAGTCTGGTTAGTCACCTCGCCTGACTCGCCAGTGAGAAGCTATTTCCAACATTTCCCACTCTCACCTCATCGTGGGCACGTGCTCAAGCTTATCAACGCAGCGGTTACAGATTGATACTGCACGGGGTCGTGGGCATGAACGTGCGTGACACACAGTAAGTTGAAATCCTCAGAGTACTTTCACCTTGGTGGCAGCGATATCCCGACGACATTCAAGTTTCATCCTTCGGACAATAGCTAGCGGGCGTGTCTAAGCGCAAGACTTGAATAGTGAAACAGAGAGAGGAAGAGGAAAAGCATGTTTGATCTTGCATCTTGGATCATGGCTCTTTTTTAGAGGGCTAGTTAATACATCTGTGCCCTCGTAAAGCACAAAAATAGTCATTTAGTGAGATAGTGCGATCGAGTTTCAGGTTTCAGCTATGGGATTTGTATAAACACGAGTTAAGCTTGGACTTTGTAACAGGTGATTGATGGATTGTGGCGATGGTTCATGTTCGCTTCTTGGTTGATGCTTGCGACAGAGTTTTTTTTTTTGAAGGTTGTTTGTACAAGCCGGGAGGAACGGTAATTGAACTATCGAGTTTCCGTAGAGATGTCATGTTTACCAAGCCCTGTCATCTCTATGTATGATAGTTCAGGTGGCTGTGGTAGTTCACTAGATCTAAGTTTCCGCAAGTAGTTGCCGTTAGGTGATGACAATGCGCTGGATACTTGACGGTGTCTGTGTCAAGATCAGCTGTCATCGAGATTAACGGGCGAAAAGTGTAGAGTGTGATCACTCATCTTGTATTAAGAGGCCATGAATACGGGCACGTCTAATGAAAGGGTTTCATGCGCCTGCCGTTAGACAAGTCAGTCAATATACGGTTATACCGGTGCATTGGTAGAATAACAAGACAAAAAAGGAAGCGGCACTGTGATATACTGCGAGAGGCGATGTAGACCGAGAGGGTTGGGTTGGTGTTGACACTCGTCGATGGTCTACCCAAAATCGGCTCTAGACCCTCAAAAGACGTGCGAAATATTGCAGTGAAGTCTTGAGGTGATTTACCAACAGCAAAAATACAGAAAAATGTGTTGCTTTATCCTCGCTGATTAACTCAAAGTCAGCGTTTGTACTACTGTTGGCAGTGTTTGCTAGCAGCTGCTTTGCCTATAGCAAGCACTGGCAGCCAGCTGTTAATACTCAAGCATCCTTTTATGGAAATCAGATTATAACTACGTAGAATAAAGTATCCCCGGTGTGGATATGCGCTTACAATCAATAGGTTGGTCGAAAACTCGTATGTAATATTCAGCCCACAGTTGCGATCACATAAAAGGGGGGGCAAGGTGAGACTCACGTATTATCGCCAACACCTTCGGTGGAATTCTAGCATTGTAATTGAATCGTCATTGAAATAGTATAACTGGTTCTTTCGCTCCTCGTGTACCTTGCTTGGTAGGTAGTCAGGCATTCACTTGGGCGAAGCCGCAGTTGTGAAGCGCTGATGAATAGATAAGATGGGTTGATTGCGAAATCGTCTGCCTCAACAATAGGGAATTTGAAGATAAACAATTAAACAAATGAGCATTTGCTACACTGTTGCCTAACTCTGAAATAACTTGCTCACCACCCCTCTCCCCCAGCAACGCGTAAACACTTTACTACCGCGCTGCCAAAATATCGTGGCTTCTCACCATACACTTGAGCCTCACCCTTTCTCTACTCATATGCGCTGCCTCAGATAAAGCCCTTTGTCTTGTGTCATCTATAATATTCATGCCAATCACTTGACACAGGCTTTATTTCCCCATCAATGAATAAAAAAATGGCTCCCAAGACTGAAGGCCCGCCGACCTTGGTAATAGCCATCGATTTTGGTACGACGTAAGTCCTTCTTTTATCAAGACTTGCCTCTTTATTCTCTTGTTGATACTGAATTCAATTAGGTACTCGGGCATCGCTTGGAAATTTGGCGATAGAGAGCTAGAGTCGATCCAGACTGTTACAGACTGGGCCACCTTCCGAAACTATCGCATCGACGCCCCCAAGGCGCCATCAGCCATCTTCTATGGCGATAGCGTCAACAAGGATCCCGCATGGGGATATATGACACCCTTTGGAGACGGCATCATGCGCTGGTTCAAACTGCTGCTAGTCAACGAAAAAGATCTCCCCGAAAATGTGCGAGATTGCGAACACCTAAAAAGCGCTCGAGACCTGATGCACAAGCTCAACAAGACGCCCGTACAAGTCTTTAGTGACTATCTTCGAAACCTCTGGGAGTACAGCCTTGAGCGAATCGAGGCCGCGGAGGAGAAGGGATGGACGAACATCTATAGAATTCATTTTGTTGTCACTTTGCCTGCGATTTGGCCTCATTATGTTCGGTCGCGGATGCTCGAGGCCATGAAAATCGCTGGTCTGTTTGAAGTGACACAGGAGGGAAAAACCACATGTGGATTCATCTCTGAGCCCGAGGCAGCTGCCTTGACGTGCCTCCGAGAAAATATGGGCCGATGCACTCTCGAGGTAAGATATCAGTCTCATCTCTGCTTTGATCTCTACTGACTCATCTCGTGTAGGTTGGCGATCAGTTCGTTGTCTGCGATGCAGGTGGTGGCACTGTTGTAAGTCTTTATTGCTTGACCTATCTTCATTCCTTCCATACTCTCCTTCCTTTCCTTGCTCATGTTCAACTCACCAAATTCTAGGACATCATCACCTACAAGATCGAGAAGCTTACCCCCTTTGTAGTCAGCGAAAGTGTGAAAGGAGACGGTAATGGTATTCAAGGACCGTGCCAAGTATTCTGCTAACAATTCAAGGCGGCCTATGTGGTGGTATCTTTCTTGACCAAAAGTTTCTCGAGCTGCTCAGACGAAAAATTCCCAAAGATATCACAAGGATGCTTGCACGGCAGGATGCCCAAAGGATTGTGAAGGATGATTGGGAGTCTGGCATCAAGACTGCGATTTGCAAGGAAAGCGACAAATATGAGATCAATCTCGTCTACAAGGGACCAGTTGACCCCCAATTCTTCCCCCCTTCGTTTGCGCTTCAGGCGTGAGTCTCACAAATCCCCTTTCTACGATGATCTTTAGTGTGTGTCAGACTAATGGATTTCCAGAGACGAGATCCGCGAAAAGGTGTACAAACCCGTGATCAAAGAAATTAAAGAACTGATCACGACTCAAATCAGGCAGGTTGAAGAAGGATACCAGAAGCCACCAAAGGTAAGATTTTCCATCAAATCAAAGTGGCTCGCATGCTAATAATTTAGTTTGTGTTTCTAGTCGGAGGCTTTGGGAGGTCCAAGTACTTGTACCAATGCCTCGATGAGACCTTTGGAACAAAATCACACATCATTCAGAAGAGAGGGTCTGACCCGTTAGTCTACCCTTGAACGTTACTGTCGACTCACACACTGACTCTTCCTCAGGTGGTCTGCTGTCCTTCGTGGTGCAGTTCTTCATGGTCTATCACACACTGGACTCGCTGATTCAATCACTGCTGTCGTCGACTCTCGAATCTCGAGACACAACTACGGCACTGTCTTCAACGACTGCCCATTTGACTCTAGGAAGCATGATAAACGAGATCGCGAATATTGTCCTTACGACAAGAACTGGATTGCGGTTGATCAAACTGAGTGGTACATTGGAATTGTGAGTCACCCCTATCTCAACCCTTTTCTACGAGTACCTAACCGGTTTTCAGGGCGATGCAGTATCGACCTACAAACCGGCCTCTTTCTCTTGCTACCAGGCCCTCACAAACCCCGAGCAGGGCCTCCAGATAGAGATCGTAATCTCCGACTCTGCCGAGCCCCCAACCCGAAGGGACGAGTCGGTCAAGACGCTTTGCCACATCAAGGTCCCCTTGCCTTCCAATGTATGGGGAAAACTACGAAGAGAGGTCAACGAAGATGGCAAGGCCTTTCGTCGCATCAACTATGACCTTCGCATGATTAGTGACGGATCATCCCTTGAATTCGCCATCTGGTTCAAGGAGCAATGTCTCGCATCACAATACGTCGAGTTTAAATCCGCACAGCTGCAAAAGGAAGAAGCGACTGATGGTGATGGTGAGGCCGATGCTGAGATGATGGAGCCGGAAGAATCATTTAGCGTCGTCGGAGTAGAGGATGATACCGACGATGAGTACATGGATTGCCCAGACCGTGAAGATGAAAGTACCATGGGTGGTCAATCCACCGTCCGGTCAAGTCATGACAGCCTGGATGATGATTTTCTTAGCGAATGATTGTCCTTTTTATGTTTGATGGACCTGCACCCATCGGTTTGTGCACGACGGGAATTTTTGGAAGTTCTCAAGGCCCCATGTATAGGTTTTGGTTGAATCAAGGAGGTCAATATTGCTCATAAAAGGAGAGTACTAAAGCTGAAATCATGTCATTCAGCATCTGCATAGCTACTGTTCTCATCTAAGATGATAACTACAGAGTAATTATTTACAACGTCCATCTTCTCTCCTTGCAAATCGCTCTCTCTACATGATGTTTCAAGCTGCCGCGCAGGTATCAGGCTGATCCAGGTCGTTAGGAAAAGCTGACTCCGCTACCATGATGTCCATCCCAATTGCTGAGCAGTAAAAGTTGCTGACACGGCTGGATGGTAACAGTCAGGAGACCTTTTGTCCATAAAGCACAGCCATGCTCCTTGGTCCTTGTACTGTTGATACTCCATTTTATGCTTAGCTGACATCCGTGTTATGAAGAAGGGGCCTTGCGGAATTATCCGTTTACCGGGATCGCAATCCTCATCTGCCAGTGCTGGATCGAACTGAACGATATCGAATTCCATTTCATCGCTATCGTGGTTCCAAGTCGGATCCTTGCACACGCAGACAAAGTGGTGGTAGGACGTATTCCCTGGGTATCTCTGTGATGCAGACAGGCCAGGAAGTTTGCCCCGGGGCTCTCGCACAGCTGCATATTCTGAATCCTTTTCAGCCCTCTCAGCCTCTCGGACCTGCGTGAAGTCGTCACCACGAGCCTCGAGTTCATCGCGGTAGTGCTGAGCACAGTCGGCATTACTACCCCCAGGGATGCAAAAAAGCTCATATCGGATGGGGTCGCCATAGCCATTCTGTATCTCTTGTTGAAAACGACTCAGATTGAGCTCATTGAGGTTGAAGTCAGGATGGATAAATTAGAAGCACCAACTTGTAAGCGGTGGTATGGTTTCTTCTCGCTGGGCGCACCAGGTTATCTTCGCTGGCTGGCCTGCGTGGTCTGTAAAATCGACGACATGTTGCTTTACGGCATTTACCTTTAATCTTGGCATTGTAGGCAGACAGGTAAGTAGGTATAGTTGACGGAACTTGTCTCAGTCAATTTGATGGACTTTAGAGTGCGATAGTTGGGTGGATATCGCGAGACTTAATTATAGGTTTCCACGTAGCTAACGAAAAGGGATACAATGTGAGATTTTATATAATGAGTAGTAGAGTGACATCTTTCCTTTGCAAACCACAGATTAGGAAAAATAATTATATCTTGACTGGAAGTAAAAGAGAAGTAAAAATAAAGTTGGCAGACGGTGGATTAAGATGTCACACCAAAAAAAGATTGTAACATAGCAGCTACTGGTTTCGATCCAGCGACCTCCGGGTTATGAGCCCGGCTGGGGAGAGTTAGTACGAATTTGAATTCGTGTGAATGAGTGAACATACCGCGCTTCCACTGCGCCAAGCTGCTTTCCTTGGTGAAGGTAGGTGGTGCAATTTCAGATTATATACCCTACCCCGCCCCCGCTTCTACCATCATACGCAACTTACACCCCTCCAAACCCTCGAATGCCTGATAACCAAATATGTCACCTCTCTTCGAATGGCTGACTAGATTCTCTTTTGCTTTTTGCTATCACATGTTATAGATCATCAATTTTCTTCGTATCTTCTCTCGAATATTAGCTACTGATTGGGACACATGCATATACTCGTGCCTCAGCTGATTGATGACAGAACATTGTATCACATTAGGCACCAGCATCATAACTTTCACGATGGGTCATCTCATTTCCACCATGCTTCTTATCTTCTTACCATCTGATTAAGCACTCGAGCAATGGAGAGCGTAGTAGAAGCATGTATCAAGTCGACAAACGTCACACCTCGATGGCTACCAAGCGGAAACGCATTCTGGTACAAGCAAAGCCATGAGCCAGACAAACATCAGTTCTTTTTTGTCGACATTATTCAGAAAAGCCGAGAGCTTGCGTTCGACCACAAACTACTCGCAGAGGCCCTACGACAAAAGACAAACGAGGAGGTCAACGACTTGGCCCTGCCTTTTACTTGGATTGAGCCTGTGCCCGAGGAATCATGCATCCGATTCCGTTTCGATAACCGCAAATGGAAATTCGGGCCAGACGACAAACTTGAAGAGTGGAATGGCGACTTTGAAACAGAGCCAGAGGGTTTCCTCAAGAAAGAAGTCGCCTCCTCGCATAGTCACATCGCTGTCACGATTGATTTCGTAAACCGTACTGGGAAGACACTCAAGGTGTACTGGATCGACTGGGATGGAAAGCCAGTATACTACAGGACAATCAATAACGGCCAAACGAAGCGTCAAATCACCTACACGGGTCACGTTTGGCGACTCGTAGACGTCGCAGATAAGAATTTCAGGGCAGTCCTTGAAGCTCCTGATGTGGGGATCCATGCTGCTATCATTGAGGATCTTAGTGATTCCATTACAGAAGCATCACTGTCTAGTGACGATGGAAAGTCTGAGGCTGATGAGGACCCTGCTGAACTCGAGAATGGTACCTGTCATGTCAAAGAGTTCAATCTTTGGTATAAGGACGACGATGGTCAAGACGTTCAACTGTCCAAGGACGGCACTAAAGAGAACCAGTTTGACAAGGGCCGCATATATCTGTCACCAGATAAGAAACATGCAGTTGCGTGGCAGTATACTCCGGCACAAGATCGCAAAATCAACCTAGTGGAATCGTCTCCCAAGGACCAGATCGAGCCGAAACTTCACACAAAGAAGTACCTCAAACCAGGCGACCGTGTGAGGATATACAGACCTCGTCTTTTTGATATCGAGAGCCGAAAAGAAGTTCCAACAGACAATACGCTCTTCAAGAACCCCTACAGCCTGAATCACCTCAAGTGGAAGCAGGACAGTGCAGAGTATCTCTTCTACTTCAATGGACGTGGCCATCAGAATGTCAGAGTGATCGGCATCGGCGTCGATGGGAATGTGAGGACAATTGTCGGGGAAACAAGCAGCACTTTCGTCGACTATACAAAGACATACTACAAATTCCTCAAGGACTCAGACGAACTTCTGTGGACCAGTGAGCGAGACGGGCATAACCACCTTTATCTCGTTGACATGGTCACCGGCACTATTAAAACGCAAATAACAAAAGGATCTTGGATGGTCAATGTCATAGAGTTTGTGGACAAAGATGCGCGCCGAATATGGTTCCAGGCTTATGGACTTAAGGATAGTGAGGATCCGTACCATGGACATCTAGCACGAATCAACTTTGACGGATCAGATTTCAAGATTCTCACAGAGGGCGATGGAACTCATTCATGGACCTTATCTCCTGACAAGCGCTACTTGACAGACACATGGTCAAGGGTCGACTCTCCGCCTACAGCGGTCCTTCGTGACGGTGAATCGGGAGAGCAGATAATGGAGCTTGAGAAAGGGGATCTAAAAGACCTGGAAGACAAAGGATGTTCTTTGCCAGAAAGATTTGTTGCCCCAGGACGTGATGGCGAGACTCTGATCTACGGAATTATTGTCCGCCCAGCCGATTTTGACAGCACCAAGAAGTACCCCATTCTGGACGATATATACGCAGGACCGCATGACTTTCACGTTCCTAAAGCCATTGCACCTTTATCGCGTGAACGACTATGGGCTGACAAAGGCTACATCGTGGTAGTGATTGACGGAATGGGTACGGACTGGCGCAGCAAACGCTTCCATGATGTCTGTTACAAGAATCTTCACGACTCAGGCCTTCCAGATCATATTGCCTGGCTAAAAAGCGCAGCATCAACTCGACCATGGATGGATCTATCTCGTGTAGGAATCATGGGAGGCTCGGCAGGGGGCCAGAATGCCGTAGCAGCAATGCTTCATCATAGCGACTTCTTCAAAGCAGGCATAGCAGACTCGGGCTGTCACGATAACCGTATGGACAAGATATGGTGGAATGAGCTGTGGATGGGATATCCAGTCGATGAAGCATACGAGAAGTCGTCCAACATCACGCACGCTTCCAAACTTAAAGGTCCACTGATGCTGATTGTTGGAGATCTTGATAAAAACGTTGACCCGTCTTCAACGTTTCAGATGGCCAATGCTTTAAACAAGGCAGGTAAGAATTATGAGTTTCTATTAATTCCCGGGGGCGGGCATTGTAGTGGTGGTGGAAAGTATGGCCTTGCTCGTCAAAGTGAGTTTTTCAAGCGAAATTTACAGCAAGAATCGACATTTCGAGTAGATTTGTATGATGAGTCTGCACGGGACTGAAGACTTGGAGAATTGAACCTGTTGGTTGAGTTGATGAGTTGGACAAAACGAGTCTGAATTGCTGCCCTTGGATCCTTGTTTGATAGCATAGGTAGCTCCAGATAGTTTTTAGTGCAACATAAAGGGTCTTGTCAAACAGCTAAGCTACCAACCCACTACAAACAGTATATCATCAACCAAACACAATTGGTCAGTTGTCGAGTATTGGATTGAATTGCCTTTGTTAGACAAACTCTCGATTGGGGGCGCTTTGCTTTTGTCCCAATCGGTAGAGCAATAGCAGAGCAAGCAAAGCTGAATTGAATTGGAGTATTGGACAGCTGGCCTTCTGCAATAGGTCCCCTCCTCCACTAAAAAAAAGTCCCCAGAGGTAGGGATAGACAGTCCAAAAGTCCAGATCTAACTTAACTTAAGCTACCGGCTCCAGCTTTAGCCAGGAACCATCCATTACACCCCCTGGCTTTTCCCTTTCTCTTTCTACTTCTTCTTTTTTCACCCAGTCCTCTCTCTCTTTCCTTACACACTTCATCTTCCTTTCTTCTCCTTCAACCTACTCCTTACTCGGAGTACAAGTCGAAGATGAAGATCTCGTACTTGTCCGTTGGGCTTCTCGCCCTCTTCAGCCCCCTGGCTGCTGCTTGGAGCAAAGAAGGTATGTTTTAGACAACACATGTCTCTCTCTCTGTCTGTCTAAACATGTCTTAACATTTTGCTCTGTTCCTTAGATCGTGAAATCTTCCGTATCAGAGATGAAATCTCAAAGTACGAGACCGACCCGGCCGCCAACTTTTACGATATTCTCGGTGTGCCCAACTCTGCTTCGCTCGACGACATTACAAAGGCCTACCGCAAGCAGACCCGAAACTTGCATCCCGACAAGGTCAGGCAGTCAATGCGATCCAAGGCTGAAAAGGACAAGAAGTCAGGCGCAAATGTCAAGCCTCCCACCAATGCTGAGATCAGGACCGCTGTCAAGAAGGCCGGCGAGGCCCAGGCCCGTCTCTCCCTCATTGCCAACATCCTCCGTGGCCCCGAGCGCGACCGTTACGACCACTTCCTCTCCAATGGCTTCCCTCTCTGGAAGGGCACCGATTACTACTACAACCGATACCGACCCGGCCTGGGCACGGTTATCGTTGGCCTCTTCCTTGTCGTCGGTGGTGGCATTCACTACCTCACCCTCTACATGAGCTGGAAGCGTCAGACCGAGTTTGTCGACCGCTACATCAAGTTTGCCAGGGAAACTGCTTGGGGTGGTGGTTTCAACATCCCCGGAGTCGAGGCTGCTGCACCTGCCCCTGCACCTCCTGCTGCGCCCGAGAGCGAAGAGGAAGAGGCCCCCCCTCTGCCCCAGAACCGACGAGAGCGCCGTATGTATGAGAAGGCTCAAAAGCGTGACGGTGGCAAGCCTGTCAAGAAGACCCGCCGAGCTCAGGTTGCTTCTGGATCTGGAACTGCTACTCCTACTCCCACTGCTGGTCCCACTGGCGCTCGCAAGCGCGTTGTTGCTGAGAACGGCAAAATCCTTGTCGTTGACTCCCTTGGCGATGTGTATCTCGAGGGAGAGGATGAGGAGGGAGAGGTCCACGAGTACCTCCTTGACGTAAGTAATCACCCGACTATCAAGACACCACAAAACTAACATGCGACAGCCCAATGAGCTTGCCAAGCCTACCATCAAGGACACTGCTGTCTTCCGTGCCCCAATCTTCCTTTTCAACATCACCGCTGGCCGCTTCCTCTCCAAGAAGTCCTCCGACCTTGAGCTCGAGCTTTCTGGCGATGAGGAGGACTCTGACGTTCCCCAGCCTACTCCTAGCACCGACTCTGCCGGCGAGGACTTTGAGCTCCTCGACAAGAGCACTGACTCGCTCAGCAAGGCCAAGGCATCTGGTGCTTCTCAGGGCAAGGCTAACAAGCGCAAGGGCAAGAAGAGGTAAACTCCTTGCTTGATTTATGAAACAAAAAGGAGTGAGATCTAGCTTGATGTGGAGTTGGTGGGAATTGAGGATGATGTATTTTGTTAAAAATGAGATGGTCAAGGTAAATCTTATATGCCAGCCATGCTATACTAGATGCCATCATGAAAAAGACCAGATGTTTGGGAATTGAACTATTTATCCCAAGTACCTACTACAGGAATCAACTGTCGTGATGCTGAGAGTATGGAATATGATACTCTGTTCAATTGAGCCCCGAGATCGGTGCTAGAAGACTGGAATAGGACACCTGCATCATCATTGATCATCTCAAGCCGGGTATTGCTACGGACTTTTATATCCGACCAACTGCACTGCACTTCTGCCAACACAGCATTAGCTGGAGTATAAGGAATAAAATCAGTAGATCAGCTTATGCTGCTTAGATCATACTTCTCAGGCTGTTTATTTATGTACCTATCCTTAGACTTGGGCCAACATTTCTGCTACCCAGTAGCTTGCGTGATACTGCTTGACTATTCCGAAACTCCATTAAGGAGATCGTCGGTTATTAAATCCCACTTTGACTGATCTAGTCTAATTTCTCCATTATCATGGCAACCTCTATATAACTACCTCGGGTCCCACTCACATTTGTCTTGTCATTCAAACATGCTCGTCATTTTCTAGTTGCCGTTCTATGGTCACATCTTTATCATCGACGATTGCTAATCTGTGATGACGTCCTCGAACAGGCCCGAGGGGTCAAATGTTGGTGATGATAGTATCAGGGAGACAATTCCCGTTGAGGATTCTACTGAAGAGACCAAAGTACAGAGCTCGGCTACGTCAACCGAAGAGACGAGCTCTAACAATGTGGTTCTGCAGTCTTCAAAATACGAGTCCAGTTGGATTCGCAGGATACTGACGCCGAGGAATTGTCGATGGAGTGATGAGTCGCCACCAGCCTTGTCCATTGGACATTGTCTTCTCTATGCTATGGTGAGTTGATCGTCCTACTATGCAAGCTGCTTGCTAAAATTGGCAGGCATCGGGTATTACAGTAGCAAACCTCTACTACAACCAGCCAATTCTCAACAAGATAGCCGCAACATTCAATGTCTCATATGAAGAATCCTCCCAGGTTGCGACGTTGCTACAGTCAGGATATGCAGCCGGGTTAATCTTTGTTCTTCCCCTTGGAGATATTCTCGAGAGACGGCCGTTTATCATCAGCTTAGTCTTTGCCACTGCAACAATGGTGAGTACACCATTTATCTAATCGTATCCTTGCTGACAGGATACTGCAGTGGATAGGACTCTGTGTCACAAATGACTTCACCGTCTTCCGCGCCTTATCTTTCCTCTGCGGTGCTACCACTGTGACTCCGCAGCTGATGGTCCCTCTCGTGGGAGATTTTGCGCCTGTACATCGAAAGGCGTCCCTTCTGGCCATTGTCACGTCAGGACTTATGCTTGGTCTTCTCATGGCCAGGCTATTATCCGGAGTTGTGACCAACTTCACCAGCTGGCGCAACATCTATTGGGTGGCTTGTGGACTGCAGTATCTCATGGGTGCTGTGCTCTTCTGCTTTATGCCGGACTATCCATCCACAAATCCGGATGGCCTCAATTATTTCCGTGCGCTGGCTTCGATCCCTTACATGATGGTTACAGAACCTGTGCTTATACAGGCGTGCCTTATCGCCTTCACGTTGTCAGCTGTGTTTACATCATTTTGGACAACCTTGACATTTCTACTCGCTTCTCCGCCGTTTGACTATACATCCCTGCAGATCGGCCTCTTTTCTCTTACAGCACTTGCGACTATAATGTCTATTCCGCTTATTGGGAGGTTGATTGATCGCTACGTTGCTCTGCTACCAACGATTGGTGGACAAATCCTGGCGTTAATAGGAGCGATCGTAGGAACATTCATTGGAAACTTTACTGTCGCAGGTCCAGTTCTCCAAGCTATAGGTATAGATGTCGGTATGCAAACCGCCCAAGTATCCAATCGTTCAGCTATTTTCGGCATCAACCCCAAGGCACGTAATAGAGTCAATACGGCGTATATGGCACTGGCTTTTGCTGGTCAATTGACCGGTACAGCGGCGGGAAACAGATTGTATGCTAGTGGAGGCTGGAAGAAAAGTGGCAGTTTAAGCAGTGAGTCTATTTCACAGCCGTTCTATTGGTTTTCATATATGAATACTAACTTTGATGTTTAGTTGCATTTGTAGTACTGTCCTTGTTATTCTCTCTTGCAAGAGGTCCCAGGGAAGATGGTTGGATTGGTTGGAAAGGAGGCTGGCATCCTCGACGAGAGAAGGCTGTGACACCGCCAACCGAGGATGAAGAAAGAGGAAGCGAGTTACAAGATAAAGAGCAAAAGTGAAGGAATTACAGCCTTTATCAAATTATACAGCGCCGAAGCACCAAAGGAACTCAACCAATGTATGAATGAACCTTGTGCACATGTAATGAGCAAATGATAAGCAATCAAAAGTCTACTTCAAACGGGTATTCATTCTCTTAGAAGTTAGCAAGCTGTCATTTCATTCATATATATATATAAATCACGGCTCAAATAAGACACTGATGCTACTGCATACCTATACCAAGGAATCCTCTTTTATTTCTTACCTGTCTTACCTATCCAGGGGCTCCAGGCCCATTTCATCTCAAGGTCCAGCCTTTACCTTACCATGGTTTCCACAATCTAACCACTCGAAGCCAATTACTTCTGCGGCATCGTCTGGTTCTGATTCAGTTTGTTCTTTCCCTCATGTTTCTCCAGGCACAAAGTACAGAGCAGGTCAGGGGGGCCATAGACCTCTGCCTGTTTGAATTTGAAGCACCCACCTTTGTCCACGATATTACCACAGACCCGGATGTGACCAAACTCCTCGAGCAAAACACAGCATTGCCAGCAAGCAGCAACACGAGTGATTTGGATACACATGATGGTCGAGTTCGGGTTTGGTACGATCTGCTGAAGTGGTAGTATGGTTGCCGAAATGATGAGTCTTGCAAGTAAATCTGATTGTAATGGGGATGAGATGGAGTTGAGTTGAGTTGAGTTGAGTTGGGTGAGACGATATTCATTTCACTGGCAGTGAGCTGACGTTTATACATTTATTAGCCTCTGAACACGGCCTACTACATACAATGGCTTTGCTGTTATATGAACATTGTTCTCAGATCAGCAACATTGTCCTAGCGTTGTTCATAGTGTAATCTCAGCACAAAGGGCCAATACACAATACACGAACATGATCATCTGCGAATTTCATAAAGAACAAGTCTTTGACATAGGAACATATCTTACCTCACGAGCTACAATTAAACATGCACAAAGCATACCCTTCAGTAACAAAGTACATAGTAAATCTTCGTTTAAGTCTCTTAACTTCTTTTTAACTACAAAGTCGACAAATACACGTCTCCCCTCAAAGCCTTCCTTTTCAAGGCTCGGCGGAGACCAACCTCTCGCTAGTTATGTCACCTTCTCTTCCCAAAGGATATATATCGCAACTCTTGCTACAAAGGAGACGCTGCCCTGCGTAGAATCATGCATGCCAAGTTTCCCAACAAGCTAACAAAAACTCCTTCCCAGTCCTCGTACTCATCCTCGTGTCCGTAAACGCTTAGCTTAGTATGTACGCTTGAAAGGTGGCACGGGCTTGCACTCAGCCTCGTCCAGGGTGGTGCCGATGACCTTTCGGTAGGACAGGTCGACCTTGCCGTGAGGCTCCTTCTGGAAAGAGAGAGTGTGCTTCATCCAGTTCTCGTCATCTCGGTCGGGGAAGTCCTCGCGGGCGTGAGCACCACGAGACTCCTTTCGGTTGGCGGCAGACTCGGCGGTTTGGATACTATAGTCATGTCAGTGTTGGTTCAGTTATCGCGAAAAAAGAATAAAACTTACGCGCAAGTCAGCAGGTTTCGGAGCTCAAGGGTCTCAACAAGATCAGAGTTCCAGATCATGCTGCGGTCCTTCATGCCAACCTGGCTGTACATGCCATCGATCTCCTTCATCTTGCGGACACCCTCGTCCAGACTCTCCTGGGTTCGGAACACGCTGACCTCAGTCTGCATGGCCTTCTGCATGGCAAGTCGGATCTCAGCAGTGCTCTTGGGGCCGTCGGCGGTTCGGACCTTGTCGAGGGTCTCGATGTGGTCAGAAGCAGCGTCGGCAGCGGTGGGCTTCAGAGCATCACCGGGGTTGAACTTGTCACGAATGGTGTGCGAAACGGCACGGCCAAAGACAACAAGATCGAGAAGAGAGTTGGCACCGAGACGGTTAGCACCGTGGACAGACACACAAGCGGCCTCACCACAAGCGTACAGGCCAGGAACAACCTTGTCCTCACCCTTCTCATCGACGGTAAGAACCTCACCAGTGTATCGTGTAGGAATACCACCCATGTTGTAGTGGACGGTGGGGAGAACGGGAATGGGCTGCTTGCGGACATCAACACCAGCGAAAATACCAGCGGTCTCAGAGATACCGGGCAGACGCTCAGCAAGAATCTCAGCGGGGAGATGGCTGAGCTGGAGGTAGATGTGATCCTTCTCAGCACCAACACCACGGCCCTCACGGATCTCCATAGTCATAGATCGGGAAACGACGTCACGAGAAGCAAGATCCTTAGCGGTAGGGGCATATCGCTCCATGAATCGCTCACCCTCAGAGTTGAGGAGGTAACCACCCTCACCACGAGAACCCTCAGTGATCAGGCAACCAGCTCCGTAGATACCAGTAGGGTGGAACTGGACGAACTCGAGATCCTGGTTGGGGAGACCGGCACGGGCAACCATGGCCATACCGTCACCGGTACAGGTGTGGGCAGATGTGCAGGAGAAGTAAGCTCGGCCGTAACCACCAGTGGCGAGAACGGTGTGGTTGGCAAGGAATCGGTGCAGAGTACCGTCCTCCTGGTTGTAGGCGAGGACACCGCGGCACTCACCATCCTGCATGATCAGGTCGAGGGCGAAGTACTCGATGAAGTAGTTGGTCTTGTGGCGGAGAGACTGGCCGTAGAGAGTGTGAAGAAGGGCGTGGCCGGTTCGGTCAGCGGCAGCACAGCATCGGTAGGCCTGGCCACCCTTTCCGAACTCCTTGGACTGACCACCGAAAGCTCGCTGGTAACTGTTCAAGGTCAGTAGCCGCATTGAGGCGGATTCTAAAGTCCAAACTCACATCTTGCCATCCTCAGTTCGCGAGAAGGGGCAACCGTAGTTCTCAAGCTCGATAATGGAAGCGGGAGCCTCTCGGGTCATGTAGTGAATAGCGTCTTGGTCACCCAGCCAGTCGGAACCCTTAACGGTATCGTACATGTGCCATCGCCAGTCGTCCTCGTGCATGTTACCTAGAGCAGCGTTGATACCACCCTGAGCGGCGACAGTGTGAGATCGGGTAGGGAAGAGCTTGGAGATACAGGCAGTGTTGAAGCCAGCCTCAGCGAGACCGAAGGCAGCTCGCAGACCGGCACCACCAGCACCAACAACGAGAGCATCATACTCGTGGTCCTGGAAAAGCGTCAATTGACTATATCCTTGATTCGCAGATGATCGAATAGACGTACGATGACGGCGTATTTGTTGCTCACGAAAGGAGAGGCCTCCTTGGCTCGTAGAGGACCGTTTCCAGTAATAACTCGGGCTGTAGACGATCCATTAGCATCTGAAGTCGTGCGGGCTGATCGGGGAGAAGAGCGTACAAACAGGTCGGGTTGTAGAGAAAGCTCGGGTAGGGAACCTAGCAGCCCTTGTGAACTATACAGAGTTAGCAGAGCGCATTGGGGAGGCGCTGAAGCTTCTTGCGATGGCAAGACAAAGTCAATACACCCGAAGGTTTCCATGAAGCCATCGCAAGAGACCAGACTCAGGCTGGGGATAACTCACGGCAGGGCCGAGGGCCAACTTCCTCATTGCCATAGAAGAAGCCATCATCAACTATATTCACAATGACCAAGACCAAACTGCATCCGCGGGGAGAATCGAAGGGTGGGATTTAACGATATCCTCGGGTGGCGGAGGAGTAGGACTTTTGTTGGATATGGTTTGGTTTGGCTGGTTTTGGAGAAATAGAAGGGATCACTGTATCGAGGGCTCAGCCAATCGAGTTATTCCTCTTGATGTTTTTTTGGGTCTCTTGCTCTTCGCGAGGCTCTACCGGGACGGATTCTCTCGGCTCCTCGGTTGATCTGACCAATCAGCGATGGCTTATTAGCAGCACATTTATTTCTTGTTCACTGCCTCCGGGGACATCGGACGCTCTCTACGCTGTAAGCCACTGAAAATATAGTGAGTCGGAAGTCAATGACCATGAATGCGTACAAAGCTACCAAGATTCCTTGGGACCAAAATGCGTGGCCAAACGCTCAATTGGATGATAATTCTCTGCTATCCTCATGACTCTATAGTAACAGTACACTTAATAATTCCACTCTCGATCTTTGTCCCGTTGCATTGTTCAATGGATCGGGAGAAGTCGCCTACAAGAGATCCAAATCCATGACGCCAATACCTGTCAGTCGAACCCATCACGTGCCAAAGCGGATGTACGTTTTGCCTTCGGCTCCTCATCATCTGCCCCATTCCGATATGAATTGGATAGGACGGCATGTGCTGACGGGTCAGGGGAGGCAAATTAGTTAATGATCTGGACTGACCTGGGCTGGGTTGTTGGATCATGGCCGGGCCGGAAGAGACCAAGCAGGCTTCGGGTCCGGTCTTCAATGTCCGGTTTTCGTGTCTCCCAATCTTCACAGTAGCCAATAGAATCTCCTGAATACTGTTCAAAACTCGATTTATAGTGTAGGTATCAAGCAACTTCTGGTATCAACTTCTATTCCGAATACACCATTCCTATGTTCCATTTAGTCCATTCGGTTTATACCTTAACAGCATCCGCATTAATCCAATCCTGCTCTTCCAACACAAACCAATGCTAAACCTCCAAACCAATGTACAACAACACAAAGGATATCTTGCTAAAACTAATTAGACAGAACTTGTCGCAGCATAATCAAGAAGTTTTCAGTCAGCTTGTGCACTTCTCCCACAGGAGGCTTGGCTGGCTCACCGGCGCTTCGGCGCAAGCGATCCTGTCGCTTCGCCCTGCGCCGTCTTTCAGCCTCGATAGGATCCATCTCGTCTTCCTCCTGTGCTTCTGCCTCGTCATCTGATCCATCGTCGTATGCCATATCTTCGAGGTCTTCACTGTCCAATCCGAAATCGGCAGAGTTGAAATTCATACCCGCTGGCATCAAGTCGTTTCCAGCATGTCCCTCTGCTGCCATCTTTTGTCGTGTCTTGTCGTTGTGCCACTTCTTTCTAGCTTCTTGCCACGCAATAAGCGAGTTGATCTCTGCCATCGCCTTCTCCTTATCTAAAACTCCAGCACTCACGCCGCCCTCAAACAATGCATTGACATTGAGAGTTCCATTCTTTGGACCCTTACGCAAGAACTCAAGAATACCCTCGATCCAGCCCATGAGCTGGGTAAAGAGGCCGTTGTCATGTGTGTGAACTTCGTGTACAAATTTGTAAAAGTTGTGTTCATGGCGCTGGCACAGATCAATGAAGGCCTGTACGGTCTGGTTGGGATCTGCTGAAGCATCCTGCTCTCTGCACTTGTCGACAACCTATACTAATATTAATTCATGTCTCGATTTTGAAAAAGTCATGCTTCTTACCTGAATCATGTCATCGATAAACACGGCAAAGTCTGTAACACTGTTGTACACGTTTGCGGACTTGTAAACGCGCACAAGCGGCTCATAGAAGATGGTGAACAGATCTCGGAAGAGCTGCAGAGTTACTGGCTCTTCAATCAACTGCAGCATCATCTCCTTATCGCGCTGTCTTGTGCACAGCTTCAGGTACTGCTTCATATAAGAGAAGAGTTGGGCCCCCTGGCGTAGCTCCTCATCGACGTTCTCCACAGCATTGTTGAAAGCAACATATGCGTTGTAGAGTCGTTGGATTTGCTCCCCTGTGAGTCCTGGTTCGATGAGATCAGACCTCATAACAGCCACAATAATGTCCACATCATCAGCCTCAGCCTCTTCACGAATAGCAATCTTAATGTGCTCCTCCGCGTGTGTGTACTTGTGAAGCTTTTGCGAGAAAACAGGGTCGTCGATCTTGGTAGCGAGAATATCGATCGACTTCTGGAAGCTCTTGATTCCATCGTTCAGTGTCAGGGAGAAGATTCTCTGCATCAATGACCGTGTACCGAATGGCTGGGCCAGGAAGATATCGAGAACAGCTGACATAACGGCCGCCGGGTTTGCAATTCTGATAACGTTCTTGATGACTGAGTATGGGATAAGAGAGTGAATACGTCTGGCTTGGGCAAAGAGCTCGGGGGAGTTGTCTTCGGCAAGGAAAAGATGATAGATGACGGCAGCAATCTCGATACGAAGCCACTCAGCAAACTTTCGATACTGGATACTAAGATCCTGAATAGTCTCCTTTTCCTTGATTTCCTGGAATAGCATAGTAAGTCCGTTGCGCTCCACAATGTCGCGGCGGAACCTGCAATATGTTAACTCGCATTCAACTCCGGTACGTGAAAAGACTCACTGTTCCATATACTCATCAAGTTCGGCAGCTCGCTTCCTTGCGATTTCATAGAATTGCTTTTGCTCTTGCATGCGCTTCTCGTCTAACGCCTTCCTACGAATGATATCCTCAACATCATCGTCCGTTGGAGTAATGGGCTCGCCACTCAGGAACTCTTGCATAGCATTGGTGTTGGCAAACTGGGGGTTGTGTAGCAGAGATCGCAGGAACGCTCTCAGTGAGATTCTCTGGTTCTCACGCCACAAGACGATAGGTTGCTGCTACTGTCAGTTTGGATCTGAAGCAATACTGGGGATACGTCACTCACATCTGACTGATCTGATTTATCCGAATCATGTCGGATAGCCGGACTCAATCTTCCCCCCTCGGTGGACACTCGAGGAGACGGGAGCCTTGGAGAGTTGAGTCCCTTTGATCGATTCGATCGGAACGAGGCAGAAGAGTCCTTCTTGCGGTGACCTGTAAAATGTTAGTCAATGCCACAGTTTATCAGAAAAGAGATGGGTCGCACCGGGTGATAGCATGGAAGTATAACCGTTCGGCCTCGTCGAGACAGATGAGATAGAGGAAGCATCAGAATCATTTCCATTGTTGAACATGGATGTGAAAGCGATTGTTGTCGTTGTGTCGGACTTGTTCTTCTTGGGCATTTCGGGTACCACACGGCCGGGAAGCTCTGTACGCAGTCGGCTGTGGAGTTTTGCAAAGTCGCTGTACCTTCGTCCAACAAAATGCTCCAACTCTCCCTTCTTCTTGATACGCAAGATAAACTCGGCATGCTTGTGCTTTCGGATCGTGTGCTTAACCTGGGTAACTCTCACGCCAGCGACATTGACGTCCCAGCCATTGATATAGTTGCCCTCGGGCATTGTATGCATCACACCCGTCTCAATAGCATTGCTATCCACAATTTCAATCTCGGAGAATCGGATGCGCTCTTCGAATCCTGATGATGTTCCGATTCCGGAGACCATCATTAGCTCAACAAGTTTCCTAGCCTTGATGGCAAGCTTTCGTCGCTTCGTCTCCTCCAAACGATCTTCTGAAGATGAGATTTGCTTTCCCGCGAAGGACTCGAGAAACTGTATCATGTCAGCATCAACCATTTTCTATCATGTGTACTCATTACTCACAACCTGGAGTTTGTCCTGCCAGAACTCCTTCTCGTGCGCCTTATCTAGGAAAGGGAAGTCGCGAACATGATGGACGAAGATATATCGCAAAATAGGCAGTTCGGACTCTTCGGGGGGGACCTCGCCTTGGTCGGATCGAAACGGTGCGCCGAAGCGTTGCAGTGCCGTTGTGGAATTGAGTTCGCTGATCTCCCACTTCACCTGCTCCGACATAAGCTCTCTCTTGAGGTCTAGAATACAAACGTTAGCTGAGTACATATAACAAAGCGCATTGCATCTCACAGTGCTCTTGTTTTCCAGTCAGTGCCTGGCCAGCAGTCAGCGTGGCATCTTGTTTTGTGCGGACAGGCAAGTCGATGGTAGACGGAGCTGGAGCTGGAGCAGCAGCGCCCTCAACAACTGCGGGCGTATCTCCGGTCTCAGCAGCCATGGCCAGGATGCGGGAGCGTGTCGCGTTCTATCGTGTAGTGTAGGTTTTGGTGTGAATTAGGGACAACTCGAGGATAAAAGAGATCGTTCGTCACTATAGATTCGTAGGATATAGGTAGGATGAAGTGTTCAAGCCGTCGATCGTGGGATTTGGGGTATATTATTTCCGCCTGAACGATTGTTGCTTTGATGGGGTTCGGTGGACTACCTTATGGCGGGGCAGAGCTGCAGTCAGTCAGTCAGTCAGCTTTAGTGGTAAACTAAGGAGTGCAGCTACGTAATGCTTGTTCTGGGGCTGCTTTCGGGGTATCACCAACATACAAAACAGTTTTTCAGTCTCTTTCAGACAGACAGTCAATCGGAAATGATGACGCTTCACTTGTTTGCAGCCCGTCTCAACCTTATAAAGCATTTGTCGCTCTGGACACTTGCGTGTATTAAGCGCCAAAATCGAGGGGCATGACGTGTGTCGCCAAGCACCAAGCCACTCGCCCAGACTCTAACAACCCTGCTTTTCGGGTCCATTTTGCCGTACTATGGATGCGCGGCATGGGACTCAAAAAATTACCATGACATCCAACTACGAAGTCTTTTTTTTGGAGTACGTACGGTAGTTCTATGGATGGTTACAATAGTCTAACTCAAGGCAGCTAACGTAAGGCTGAGTACATGGTACGGTAAAATGATCAATGACAGCAACACGAAGAGGCTTCCAAACATTACAGACTTCAATGTTAGTGCCAAGCCTCATTAACCATCCGGGAACTTACCTGCTGTAAGATAAGGCATAACTACAGACTCGATACTGCATATAACTTTCCACTATTTGTTCAACGTACCTACTAACTGTTCCAGCGTCTTTCGCCAAATTAACTTCCTAATACCGAAACAAGCGGCTAATCCCCCTTGTTGATCCAAATATTACATTCAATTACAACACCAAGTCCATGGCACAGATATTCCCCCCATCATGCATTCACATCGTAGCCGCTGATCAACTTGGGCCATACAAAGCCGCAAAAGAAAGCAAGACAAATTGAATTTCGTACCCAGACTATCCCGATATTACGAGTGGACCAATCATCAACTGAACAAAAGAAGAAAATACAGACATGGTATAATATTTCACCCCGCCACGTTGAGTTACGCAACGTCAAGTCTGTGCTTTATTGGTTAGGATAACTTGGGTTAGCATCTGAGAATTTGCTATGGTACGTGCTGACCGGCATATTTCGATTGTCACGCAAAGTTTCAGAGGTCATCAAGCTTTTCTGTTTGTCTTTTGGCAATATTGGACAACTTGGGGTAACCCTGTTTCGAGAAATAAGGTATCTCACAAAATCAAGTAAGCTGCATTTTGAGATGCTTCATCTAAAGCACTGTTCACGGAGAACACTCGGCCTTGCCTTGACAAGCTCTCCAAGCCTGACCAGAACCAGTATGCGCTCCTTGGCGTCCCTGGCCAAAGCAAAGCTGAGCCAAACAATTTCGAGACGAGCTCCGGGACACGGCTCGGCAGTGGGGATGTGTGACACGGAGGCTCCGAAGTGTGGCGCCGGTTGCGGCTCGGCGCATGAGTAGTTGCTTGCCAATCTGCTTACGCCTTACATACATGGGTTGGCAAAGGTCATTAGGTCTCATTGCATAAGTATTTGCCAGGTATTGAGAGTAATGATGGCATCAAAATGCGCAATTACAAAAAATTTGGTCGATGTAGGGTTACCATGGTCCTCTTCAACCAGCGCTACTCCAACAGATCACCATGATCCTGACCATGGTCTTGATACACTATAGATAGAAGAAACTTTCGCTGCACCTTGATTAATACTACGTAAGGCTATAAATACGGCACGCCTCGGTTTCAACTGACTTTGCGGCCTGATCGTGATCATGGTCAAGGCTTGTGTCGTTTATACGATAAATGGTAGTCTGCACGGGGTAAGGATGCTAGAATTTAGAGGAATTGCACATTACAGAACGAGGAGAGGGCAAAAGCGTCACAACAGTGACTATAACACAAGAATTCAACAAGGTTATAAGCTGTATTGATAAAAGTGAACATGGTCACAATATCCCCAACCTAATGCAGTCTGGCGCTCTCATTGACTCCATCCTCTGCTGAAATCTTCCTGTAATAGAAACAGCACTGTGTAGTATTACCTTCTCCCCCTTTCTTTCGCTTTATCAGCTTTCTTCTTGTTGGATATGATATCCAATCTATAATTAGACAAAAGAAATAATGTGGTATGCGCGCTACTGTATGTCATAAATCATGGGGTATCGAATGAGAAAAAGCAAGCAATGTTGAGCACCGGCATTAAAGCTCATCGAAAGCACGAAGGTCGTCGCCTCTATGCTTCGGCGTATGCACTGGCTTTCTCTTCAAATATGGCGACTCGCTTCTTTCATGTCGCTGGAGCGGTAGTGCTGTGTACCCTGCTTCTTTATGCGACTCAATGATAGACTCTGCAAGTCGTGGCGTGCCTGAGCTACCCGCTCCCGCGCTGTTTAGCGATACATAGTGCGCGCCAACAAACAGAATCACCACTCCCAAGAATACGGCTGTGATGCAGATCATTATGGCCCTCAGCCTCAGCCGCGTCTTGTCCTGCGATTCCTTGTCGTGGCGTTCCCAGAGCTCGACTTGCTCTCGAACGATATCGACTCGTTCGCTCAGAGCGCGAATCCTTGCGCGTCCATCCTGAACACGAGTTGTGAGTGATTCGATATTCTCTTGATGTTCTTTGAACTGCCCCATCGCTGCGATCTGCGACGTGATATCATCTTCAATCTCGCAGGCGTCCTTCTCAAAGTTTCCATGTATGCTCTGGGATTCCTCGGCCAACTCCTTCAACGCAGAAACGGTCGATTGGAGGGCAGTCATCTTTTCAAGTACGGCATAGTATGTCTCGTCGAGCCGTCGTGCCGTTGATGTAGAGAAAGTGCCTAGTTCGACGAGCGACTGCTTCAGGCCCCTGTGGATGGGTCAGCGATATGCCACGACGTGTAGAAAAGTGGACGGCAGCTTACTCGACCTGCAAGGATGTCTTGACCTTTTCTTCTTGTATCCTTTCTCTGCTCACCTTGGGTTCTGCCGGCGCGGGAACGCTAACAACCTTGTTCTCCTCTTCCCTCGACAGCATCAAGCTCGGCCTCCGACTCTGGTCGGGGCTCATATAAGGTGTTACGCCTTCCGATCGCGGCATGATGTCTACTGATGCTCTGCCTTGGTAAAGCGAATTCGGAGATAGCGGATGGGAGATGGAGATGTGGTGTGCATGCGAAGCGCGGTCCTCATTATATCGATCGCGTTCCTTCTCCTTTCTGCGGTTGAGCTTGACAGGCGACGCGAGTTCGGTAATGGATCGCTTAAGCTGGTGACGGCTGCCAGAGCGTATGCTTGAAACTGAGTTGACAGAGTCTCTGGGACTCGTAAGGCCTGCGGAGGCCATGGCGTGAGCAACGGAGCGTTATTTGTCAAATCTGAGCTGGGTTGGGTTGGATTAGGTTGCCGTGTGGCCGATCCCGATTCGTTCTTGCGTGCAGATGCGTGCAGCGGCAGTCAGTCGAGAATGGAAAAAGTCTATACGGCTACGCCTGGACCCTGTGACGCATGAGGTGTGGGTTACCCAAGCCAAAAAAGAGGGCTTCTGGCAGTTGGTTTCCTGACTTTGTTTGCGTGGTTACATCAGGCGATCATCGAATGGTCAACTTGGGAGATGGTTTAGTGGATCCGTAGGTCGGCAGTTTCACATGTCATTACCGCACAGAGGCAGAGAATACCATCTCCACACATGGTCAAGCTTTCGACATTAGCACCCGAATACGTTTTTTGATAGACACTAAAGATAGAATCATATACTACTCTGTAGGTACGAGCTGCTGTGTGGTCATTACTGAAATGCTATTGCATATGCTGCCACCTTTGACATCTCAAGTATTGTCGCAATTAACATGTCTATAATGTATTCAGTTGGTAAGTTCATCATTCATCAAGGTAATAAGAGCTTGTAACGAAACCAAGGAAAGCTGTATTTGTCAACATGACACTTCAATTGTGTTAGTAGCTTTTACAAATGCTCTTGATTTAAAACCAGCAGTCAATCTTCCAATTCTTCACTACAACATGCAGATTAACAACGGAGGCCTCTGCTTGGAGTTGAAGTAGGCGAGATTGGACTAAGTTCTGATCATCAACAAGAGCACGCTCAAATTGCAAGCGAAAACAAACACAGTTAGTCGGCAGTCACACAATCTCGAGGAACTTAATCTTCAATCTTCTGCCCAGGATCCGTGCTAGTCGCATATTCCAACGCCGAGGTATATTGTGCTGCTTCCAAGGTCCCTAACCTATACTTTTCGTTGCAAGTTGTAGTCTGAGGTATGCCGCATCGTAAAAAAAAATCATAATGTTGTCGGTATTATGTATGTCTTTTCCTCCCCATTGCCCGATCAGCCCAGCTCAAGAGATCGCATCATCTCGTTTAGGAGTTGATCAGCTTGTTGCGCTTCTCCTTGCGCTTTAGTCGCTCGACTCGCTTCTTGTGCATCTTCTCGGCCATCTTCTCGTATCTCTCCTTCTCCTCCTTCTTTGCTCGCTTCTCCTTGATGGCCTGGACCTTGCGCTATTTCCGTGATTAGATCATGGCACTCTACGCAGACAAGCATAATCTTTTTGTGCTTACCTGTCGCTCTTCCTCCTTCTCCTCCTTCATCTCCTTTTCCTTGGCCTTGACCTGAATCATAATCGCGCGCTCTTGCGATCTCTTCTCATAAGATTTCAGGCCAGAGGTAGGTCGGAAAGCCTTCTTGGGAGCATGCCATTGCTTGCCTGTAGGGTGGTTAGCTTGTGGAACTTTGCCGTCGCGCGCAACGCCGAGGAATTATCTCACCATTCTTGCGCATGCCCAGGGTCTTCTCCGCCGCCGGAGCGGGGGTCAGGTTTGTGTTTTCCGTATCAGACATGTTGTTGATGCTTGTCTGTTCTTGATAATGAGGCGTGTCGTTTCAGCGATCTTCTCACACCTTCACCAAATTTTCTGCCAGTCAAAAAAAGTTACAGCGGGGCATCACCTTTCAGGCGGTGAGTAAGCAGACAAAAGGCTGTGGCTGTGCCCATTTCGATTGTGGCACAAATCCAGGGTCCAGATAGACAGGATGGTTACCCCCACACTTCAAGTAAGGGGTAGGTACTAAGGGGCGATCTTGTTGCGTCGCTTCGTGCTTCTGTTTCATTATCTGGACACTGCTGCCCCCTTCAACTGGAGTCTAATAGTCAATGGCTTCGGCTTTCCTTTGACCCGTCGACATCCTACAGTTCGACATGTCTTGGTCTTTGGAGCTGACGATTTCTTCAATAATGTTCCCTACCGTCCCACTTGGTTTTCAGTCTAGGGAGAGTTATACGCTATTGGCTAAAGTCTTCAGCTGCGAACTCGTAAGCCTCGAATCCATCCGTCCACCCATTCCTCTTGTGCAGTGACGGGGTTTCCCGACTTGCAGGATCGTAACGTGGCTTTGAGTTCGACGCATGGAAGCTAAGGGCCGATACACTGATCAATTGATGTGATTGGAGCACGGTCGAGTGCAATTCGTATTGCAGGAACTGCATGTTCGTTTACGTATAGGTCATAAGGGCCTATCCAAGTATAGCACATATGCATCAAGGGGGATAGTCTGGCCAAGGCAGAATTGTCAAGAGCCTATCACTGGCGAGAAGCCAGCAACCGGTATACGTGTTTTCTTGTCTGGTTAATTACCGTCATTTGCAGATTTCAGCGCGCAAATTATCATGCATCAACTTGTCGAAACATTGGGCGGCAGAGACATTCAATTGTGATGTGTGGAGAGACAAGCCCTAACCATGGAGAACGACGCTGGTAAGCAAGACTTGGACGAAGGACAGCATGAACGCCTATAAATGAGCGCTTATAGGCATTGAACCGTTCGACTCGTCGCAAATAACATGACAATGTCATAGTGGGACATGTCTGATGCGGGTTTGGAAACCAGATTAGGCCTTGTTACTTCGGTATGGCGGCCGAATCCTACCTCGAGATGGATGACATGCCATGGGACCCATAGCAAACATCAAAGCCCAGTCCGTCCATAAAATGACGATGAACCAGCGTGTGCTAAATTCGGGTACGGTATTTTTTAGCTCCATATACAGTATAGAGATGTTTTCCTTTGGGATGGGAGCCTAGGAGCGACTATTTGTCAATATTACCCCGAGGCCTCCTTCACCGCAATGCAGGGAGATGGAGTTCATGACGGTATGGAAAGGAAATCGTAATTAGCTGGGCAAATTGGCTTATAACGGTCATGATAATAATAGGAATGACCGCGTGTCGAATGGCATTGCCTGGTTTTCTGTTGAGATAGTTGGCGAGATTGCTCATGCACGGAGAACAAAGGCTTCATTTCACTTCAACGGTCCCGCGAGGTTATTCGCGGACGAGCTGAGTAGCGGCAGGCTGACATGAGATGCGATCTCGCAAGCCCTTTCTTTTTTCATGATTATGAAATTGGCCGTTCATAAATACACTACACTGTGGAGCATGACGAGACGGACAGGGGAACTCGAAAGAAGGAGAATCCCTGTTGATGGTGGCTTAGTTGGTGGAGTAGGCCCCATGAGAGAAACTGGCCATGAACCACCGAGTTTCTGGTGAGACAAGAGGGATGGAAAAGAAAAGAATACACGAGTTGTTGACCGCTACGAGTGACACTAACAATTCAGGCATTACATGCATGCAGCTTCGAAAAGTCGAGGTATCATGCGATTGACGCTGTAGTTTGTTTGCCAACACACAATCGTCACGACAACCGCAGATCAAACAGATGCAGCCGTCTTGTTCTTTGGGCAACTGCCAGGGTCTGCTTATTTTAGACGTTGAGAGTTCAGACAGCCGTGTGCTTTATACCATGTTTGGTTAAATTTCCGATGCGCCAAGCGCCTTGCGATGAGTTCTGTCTGTGCATTGTTCGCGTGTGTCGTCGGACATTGTTGTAGATCTGCCTGTTGACCGCTGATAATGATTTTCAATATCAGGCAGTTCTTAATCACTGTATAGGGTATTGTTTTGTCGCTGCAATTAAACACCAGAAAATGCTGTCCCTGCTATAGTATAGGAAGAGTGTTGCCTGTAATCTCGATCATGGTATTTGTTAATATCCGGTTATGATCTATTGAAACGAACCGTGATAAAGTTGGGTCCATGTTCATCCCGTTACCATGTCTGACATTTTGTTTATTGAAAAGCAATGAGCCAAGGCCAATGAGAGCACGTAGACCGATGTCGTTGCCTCGGTGAATATCACTTCTTGGATGAACAAGGCAATGTGTTTTCACAAGCGCCCTTCAATCCAGATCAAAGAAAGCCCAAGCCTCAATTGCATCCGTCATCAGCTGCCATGTTTTTCGACAACCAAATCAAGGCAAGACTTTCAGGTACGTGTACTAGGGTGGGAACAGACAAGGGGACTTGCGGCTGTTCCTGACCCCGTGCGTAGCGAATGAGACGTTGAGCGAGCGAGCGAGGGCTGCAACAAGCAGAATTTATTGCCGCGCGATAGAGACGCAGAAACCAAAACGAACCCATGCTTTTCTCATGCCATCTGACAAAACGATTCTCGCATCAAGTACAATAACTGTTGGAATATCGGTAGTGACCCATCTGTCAATATCTAAAACCGGACGCTCCTAGCCTTGTTATCAGAACGCTCGGACAAATAACCAGGGCGGTACGTAATCTTCAAGACCTGGTCGATAGATCATGGAGACTAGTCTGGGGTTTGCTTTGTTGTGTCCTGTCCTGCCTCGTAATTTGTATCGTGATCAGGATGGATCATTTATCCTGGACAGATCTCAGAAAGAAATGGATGAGGACATTGCCAACCCCAGCAAAGCTTGCAAAAGCAAAATATCGCTGCGAGACCATGTTGTACCATACTGTACGGACCATAGTACAGTATCGTATTCCCTGGCCTCTTGCATAGCGGTTGAAGACTGGTTCTAGCCCCGATTCATCATGCAGCCATGTCTCAACGGTACGATGGTTTGACGGCTGGTGTTAAGCCGTGAGGGAGTGGGCAGAGATGCACAGTGCAGTGCGCGTATTCGTACGTAGGTAGCGAGGGGATCGATGTCGAGAGATAAACTTGCTTTGTTTTCAGCAATGCTTGTCTATTTCGCGGAAGGCCCAGCGATGTCGCGATCCAAAGACCATGGCTGTCATACGGAAACTATCGTATCTTCAAGCTCCTAGCTTTGATATGGTATTTTCTGTTTTGATAGATACTTATCTACTTGCTGATCCAGACCCCCTTTCTGAAGATCGATCTGTCCGTTAACTTAGTGGCTGCCTGCTACAGCAGCCCACGGATCTCTCGGTGAATATGATTGGCCTTCAACTTACACGAGATCTAGGGGCATTTGTGTATGGGTTGCAAAAGCCGCTTGAAGCTGGAAAACGACGGGGATGGTCTCGACAATGCTACGACTTGCCATAAATCCGCTCATCAGGTCAAGACTTCTCTCTCAGTACGAGGTGGAAATTTTTGCTTTTGCCTAGTCGACTGTATGCTTTCGTGTGGATGTTTCGTCATCTCAAACGAGAAACACTTCTTTTTATGCGTGAAGCTGACTCAGTGTCCTGCATTATTTTTTGTATACCAATAGTCGCCAACTGGTTACTGGCTGTTATCCAAATCCGTGCCTGGTGCTGACCACCCTGTGGTAGCAATACTCATTGCAACTTTCCCGGTCGTTAATTGACTAGGGCCTCTCTGTTCTCGAGGTATCATCATATGAAGACCAGCTTAAAAGCCTTCAATCCTGTTGGGCTATTAGGATACGCCGTTATAATATGGCAAGAAGTCAGCTTATAGTGACTGGTCGTGAGCCAAGACTGTCCGTACTTGGTTTTGAGCTGCCTGCGCAACCGCCAAGGCCGTTGGATTGTCGCGGCCATCAAGCAAGACATCGTGCCGCCCGCTGCAACCGTTACTCACCTCCACTTCTCGTTCGCCTCCCCCGCTCTCCCTCGAGGTCATTATCCTGGCAAAAGCGGCTGGCAAAGAATAGAGGATCTTCAATAGTGACGGAGCACTTTGCGAGTACAATATGTCGCAGACCAGGCAACGTTGTCGTTCCGTCCTCTAACAGACTTATGATTTGCGCTTAATGTCACTTGCTCCTGGTTGTTCGCCTGCATTCCCGTCATGGTCTGGTTCGTTTGCGCTTCTGCATGAATGCGCTGGTGCAGGTACAAAACTGTACATAGTGTTTGTACTGAGGGATCACAGCCGAGATCCTCGAAGGCCCTGTTAAGAAACAATAGCGAATAGCAGAGGCCTTACACGCCTATACAGAGCTGCACCTACTGTGGTGCTTAGTGCCGGGAGAACAAAGGACCAGACAGGGATGGGCTAACCTGCGAGGTCACAGTGCAGATGTGGGCAGGCATGGAGTATCATGTGCCGATATTGACAGTACCTGTCATGAAATGGTGACCGCCATGAACAGATTGTGTGTGTAACGGCTGTCAGTGAAGATCAATCTCCACGATGGTATTGCTGTCCTGTTTCAGTAAGATTAGATGAGGACTCAGAACGTTTGTTCATCTCTTGGAATAAACTTCGATACCCGGTTGATCCATGTTCTTGTCATATTGGCATGATTAACAGAAGTGAATTAATCGACAGCTTCCAGCAGCATAAGATGGTAATTCGCGCTGTGATTATCATCAACCAGTGAAGAAGTCAGCAACGAGAATGACCGCCTCGATGTAATTTGCCCCAGCAAAGGACAACACAGTGCGGGTCTTTCATGCTTGGGGAGAGACCCACTGCCAAGCGGAGTAGAGGAGGTCCGGCCGCCCCTGGCTCCAGGTCCTGTACTGGAGAAAGGGAATCCATCATGGATGGAAGTGAAGGGAAGGAAGGGGGACAAACGATGTAGGCGCCGGCGCTGGCATTGTCTGAGTTATTCTCTCACCTGTCGCCCAAACTCAATGTTTCTGCCCTGAATACAGCAGTTGAATGCAACACACCAGATCGTATCTGTTATCGAAAAGAAGCATGGTTCATCAATCATGTCCCCATTGGGCTTCTGCGGCTTCTGTATTGGGCCACCCTGATTCCTCGATTCATGAACCGCCATCCATTGGCATCCACTCCAACCTTGGCACAGAGCACAGCACACAGCACATAGCACACACAGCACAATACAACAGTGCACAGCAACAACAACAGCACACACCGCAGGCTGTAAACTAGAGTCCCTGAAGTGGCACCCCTTGATCAAGTCTTCGTCCATGTCTCTGGCTAGTATGTAGACAGGTCAGTCAGATTGTCCCGGCCAGGTACTTGGACTAGGGGATCCAACTCCAGTAAGGACTAGGGATTAGTTGCAAGGAGCTAACCTAACCTAAAGATTTGGACTGGGCAAGGGGGGCCAGGACCTGGGGCCTGACCAAACTTGGAAGGAAGTGTCGAGGTACTAGAGACGCAGGTCCTCCTTCGCCATTTCCGGCGGTCTGCCTCCCTCCGTGTTGGTTGCAGTGGTACCTGCCTCGATGTACTCTAATCACAGTGGACCCCTTGCACTTGTACTTGCTAGACGTGGCTGAACACAAGTCCATTTGGCTTTCCCTCTCTTTAGACTCCACTATCTTTCGCTTGATCACGAAATCGCGTTTCTCCCCCCCCGTCCCGTCCCGTCTTCTCTTCTTCAACTCTCCGGCCTCACTTCAACAACAACGCCGCCTTTTGCGAGCGAAGAATCTTGTTCTTCCTCTTCCCGACCTCCTCTTTCTTGGTGCGATTCCAGTTGCTCTCTTGTTTTTTGCAGAGTTGCGCTGGTCTTGTCCGTCCACTCCTTTTTCTATACGTTACATACCTTACTTAGTTTTACACTCACCATTCGAGTTGTTCGTCTTATCTGCCAATTCTCTGCGATTCATCTCGACAATTTTCAAGCCCGTTGCTGCCGTTTCTATCCGGTCCGTTACCTAGCACCATCGCATATTGTAGCAATTTGTTTTGCGAGGACGACACATTTGCCTTCTTGCCAGTTTCGTCTCATTTCAAGATCTTTAGACTGATCGTTGCCTGTGACGCCTCAGACGCGACAATCTCTTCGAAGCCACCATCATACTATTGCTATCTAACCGCTCGAATCGAACAATCAAGCGAGTCTGGTGGTCCCGGAACGAATATCCGCTTGTCCTATGAACTATTAATTAACCCACCGTTGTCCATCGCTTCGATTGCCGCTGCGCGGCTGAGGAGAAGATGGCAACCACATTTGGCCCCGAGCGGCTATCAGGCCCATCTTCCGGTTCAGCATTCGACAGCCCTGCCGACCGATTTGCTACTTCGATGAACTCATTAAATGGATCTCAATCAATCGACTGCGGCGCCCAAGCTGATGAACCGCCTCCAAATCCTCCATTCGTCTTTCCAGCTCAACCACCCGTCTCAGCATCCGCACCCTCATCCTTTTCAAGAGCGACAGGACGTCGTCCCATGTCGGCCATTGAGACCCCAAACTTCAGTTTTGGGTTTCCCGCTGAAAATGCGGAGAGAAATGCTCGGTCAGCATTGCCAGATTTTAGTTTCAATCCTGGTGCGATGCTTTCCCCAGATCGCGAGAACAACTTCCTCTTGACTCCTCCAATTTCGCCTCATTCTCCCAGGAATGGTGCATCGCAACAGCGACCCGGCGGACATGGACACCGGAGAGGCGGTAGTGAATTTGTTGGAGGCCGGCTTCGTGAGGGCAATTCGATTGCCATTATGAGCACCAGTCCAACAAAGTCCGAGAGTGGACTTGTGTCGCCTGCATTTCAAATCCCACCGCGAAGGGGTCATCGAAGAGGAATTTCAGGCGCCATCTCGACAAATGACCTGCCTATCCTCCAACCACCCGTTTTCGATTCTGCCGGTCGTGGGAACAGCGCACCAACAAGCCCGACCGACTACGAGCAACCCAATAACCAAGGACCTCTTAAGCTTGACGAACAAATTACGTCTGACCCCGAACCAGTACCCCAACCGGAGGTGTCGAAAGTATCCACAGAGCCGGTCGCAAAATCATCACCTGACAGCAGTCCCAAGAACCCCAAAGCTCGTGTTGGATTCTCGGACACACTTGAGTTCATACCACGACCCTTGTCTCTGGTATCCAACGAGACATCTAGCACTGTGACGGCGCGTCCTGGACATTCCCTGTCTGGCAGTATCTCATCCATTGTATCAGCGAACTCGCCCAGTGGTCGTGATAGTCCATCACCTTTATCTCAAACACCAACTCGCGAGATATCGGATTCCCGACCAAGCACAGCGGGTGCCATACTTGAGAATACTAACGATTTGGCCAACGCAGCCTGTTCGCCGAAACGCCGAAACTCAATTCCCACCCTGCTCAATTTCGCCGATGCCCCGAAGGCGGAAGATCCTGAGCCCAGCCCAACCAGAAAGCGTTGGTCATTCTTTGCTAGAGAGCATTCGAGTGGCAACACATCTCCCGGAAAGGCACGACCGCAGAGCGCTGGCTCACTTGATCTCTTGACAAAGATAGCGCCTGCATCCAGCAGCAGCAGATTTGACGCCGCTACCGAAACTCCTGATGTGGCGCCTACCAAACCCAAGAGCAGCAAGAAGAGCAAGAAGAAGAAGAAGAAAGTCAAGGGGTGGGCCGGCGCTATTTTGCCGCGAAAACCAAAATCTCACAACAAGCGCTCGAAATCCGAAGGTGGTGGTTCTCCTTCCCCTCCAGCGCCCAGCGTCGCCCGATATGAGGGTGCGGATCAAATGTATGGAGAGCCAGAATTATTGCAGATTTCAACTCCCACACTCACTGTCACGGAGTCTCCTGATCCTCCTCAGGAGGATGAGAAACCAAAGCGATCAGCCGATGAATCATTATATCCCATGATTGATTTAGATGCAGCTCTTGGTCCTTTCAACACACCATTGCCTCTAAATCCTGAGTGGGAGGCCGCTCAGCGAGCAGCTGGCGGTGTTGGAAAGCGTCGACTCCACAGTGCACAGGGTATGAAGGGCTTCAGCGGCCCTGGTATGCATTATCACCGGCGTGCTGAATCTGCTCCTGATCTGCCTCCTTTTGACCCTGGCCGTGCTGGTATACATCGTTACAACAGCAGCTCCACCATGGCTGATGTTTTCGAGGAAGACGAAGAGGATGATGACAATGCCAGATCAGGAACAACCGATGACTCTTCTGAAGAAGAGACTGACTCTGACAGCGACGCTACGCCTCCAGCTGGTCTTGTTCGAGATCCTCTTCGTAATTCTCAGGACAAATTATCAGTACACAACATGAGACGAACTACTTCCAGTCTCAGTGACAAGGATCAAATATCCGGCAGTACGGTTAGAGGTGAACGCTCAAGGTCATCTCTTCATGAAAGCGTCATCGCCGAGGAGTTTCCAAGTGTAATATTCCGTTCGCCATTCATGCCTGCGGAGCGCTGCGGCACTGCCGACTCCGCTCACTCGTCACTAAAAAGGTTCTCTGCCAACAACGACCTCTCTCCGGGTGAGGTCAGCCCGTTGCACCTTCCAGCACCAGCCAACGTACCAAACAGCCCTTATGCCATCAGCTACTCGTCCTCGTTCCCGTCACCGAGGTCTCCCATGTCTGTTGATGTGCAGCGAATCTCGACAGCTCCCTCGTCGGTAGCTGATGAGAACAACTTCCGGTCTCTGCTGTTGATGGGAGAGCCTGGTCCCGAGGTTCGGGTTTCGGTGGATTACGATATTCCTTCACTGACATCGAGCAACTCCACAATGACGCGAGAAAGTATGTTTCTCCCAGGTCAGCGCCAATCACAACCGACGCTTCGAGAGCCTCGTCCTGTTTCGGTGTCATCTGCCTTTGGACGTCGAAGGTCTAGCCTGGCTAGCCTCAGCCGTCTCATCAGCAGCTCTCATGGTGAACGGAGCAAGCTGTCGATGGAAGTGACACTGGACAGCGATGAGAACAAGAAGGCAAAGAGCAGCCGAACAAAGAAACTGGGCCGCATGATGCAATTCTGGAAGCCCACCAAGGAGAAGGAACCCATCAAGGAGAAAGAAGGCGATACTAAATAATGATGAGGGAGATCCGACTCGAAGACACTCTACAAGCGTTGGCGTTCTATGACTGTGTCGCTGCATTTGCATGCGAGCATGTGTACAATACTTATTTTCTGGCATTGGTCTACGAGTAACTGATACTCGGCGGCTGGGCAATTCTACATTATCTGCTATTATTGCACCAAGTAATGTCAAACTTAACAACAACATCGATCAACAAACAGGGTACCAACACTCACAATGAAGAAAAAAAAAGCCTTGGATCGATTGATTTATCAGAATTTTGGATTATGGATGGGAACGGGCGCAGAGGTTAATGATTGCATGACTAGCATTGGTATCTGGGATTGGCCCACGTTGCTGCTCCCGAGCCAACATATCTGGTTGAGTTGGGCTGAGTGGTAGCTTGGACTCCCGATAGAAGGACAAGGGAACATGCTCCTGGCTGGCATGCTTGGTGCCGCCGCTGACAAAAGGAAGCAGCGGGACACAAGAAGTGGCTTGGTATATTGCGGAGGTTGGCGAGAAATGGACAGAACTAGTAATGAACATAGTGCTGAAATTATTCAAACTTACGAGGGGTGCAAAATACGTGAGGTATGCTTTGAACCGTAAACAGACGTCTAGGCTGAAGAATGCTGTTGTGTTGCATCTTGGCGTGGGCGATCACATTCTTGAGACAGACACAGAGTACACATCTTGCAAGTATCAGGGGTCATCAAGTCGTGAGTTTATTCAAGAATGCTGGCATGTATGTAGTGTATCTATGTAAAATCATTGCCAAATAAGTAGAAATGGCGACGCGAGCACAAATCCTCCCAAGTAGAAGAAATAAAATAAAAACTGGTTCCTGAAACGCCTGGAGCCGATGACCAAAAACGCGTCTTGTGTCTCGTCAAATTATGTCAGTCAATATCCCATACCAATCCCATCCAGTCCAATTCAAAGTAACGGCGCCATCTCGCTTCGCTCGCTTAAAAAGAAGGCACATCACATCCACTTTTTGGCCATACCAGCAAGACCACCCCATGTGCTGCCACCACCATCACCACCTCCGCTGCTGAATGTGTGCGTATCGCGCTCCATGCGAACAGAAGTGTTGCCGCCAAAGCCACTTGCCATGCGGACAGCTTCGCCCATGAGACCGGAGGAATCACCCGTGGCGGCCTTGGAGGCCACGCCGAGCATGCGCTCGATGGCAGGTGGGATGCGCAGGCCGAAGCGAGCGAGGAGGGCAGTCAGAGCTCCGCCGGTGACGAGGGGCATGATGACCATGAAGAAGACCTTCCAAGGGTGGCGCTTGGCCCAGTGGACGAGATCGCGGAGGAGACGCTTGAGCTGCTTGTAGGTCTTTTGGACGAAGCCCTGACGAGGGGAGCGCTTGTAGTAAGAAGAGCGATCTAGTGGATAGCCAAGCTGGTTAGCAACCCAACGCGTTTACCAGAGGTAGAGGAAGAACATACTGTTTCCAAAGAAGCTGGAGCGGCTGCTGTTGCCGCCTCCGAGTCCAAAGAAGGAAGCGCGAGAAGCATTGTGCTTGCTGCCGCCACCACCAAAGATGGACTCTGCGAAGCCGCGACCACGCTCGCTCGAGTTTGATCGTGAGCGCTTCTTGTGAGAGCGAGAAGATTTATGGCGACGAGATGAGGTCCGGGTTGACAGGACGGAGGCACCGTCGTTCCAATCGAGGAAGCCCATTTTGAAGGTTTATGTCCTTTTTTAGGGGCTTGATGGAGGGAGAGGGTTTGAATTGGACTTATTGATATGCGCGCATTCGCAGGAGGCGATGGTTGATATTTAATTGGGAAGTCGTTGATTAATTGATTTCCGAGGGGTAATTGTTGAGTGCGAGAAAATCAAGAAAGAGGATGAGAATAAAACAAAACGAGTCAAGGGCGATATGCGAACAATTGCAGATGCAAGTCAGAGAGGAGCTACTGTACCTGTGCCTGTACATGTGCCTGTAGAGCGATTTGATACAGTACCCAGCAATTGTCTTGACGTATCGAACCTATGGAATTGGAGGAACACAAGTCAAAGTGGATGAAGGGGAACACGCGGAACTGCAAGTCTTGCAGTAGCAGAGTTGCTCACCGTAATTCGAGTGGCTGGTTCCAAGGGTCTTCTCTCCACTTGCACTTTGAATGTCCTGTCCCTTTGGCCCTAACGCGCGGGGATCCTTGTTCGTTGATTGCTTGATGTTTGTTTCTGACTCTCTGGACTAGTCTCTGTTAGAGTCCTATTTCTGTTGGGCAAGCAGGTTGCAGAAGAGAAAAAGAAGTGGTTCTGGTCATGTATCCCCTGAATGTTGATCCCTATTCGGTGCATGTGCATGCGTAGGTACATATGCGCATCTGGCGGCTCTTGAAAGCATGAACTGAGAATGATCTGACAGGGGTTTTTTGATGGTGGGCACGGAAAGGATGATGGCGAGATATGCGACTCGCTTGAAACAGCACGGTTCAGTATAGTTGACGAGCTTGGGTGATGTGAATGAGCTTATTTATATTGTCGACAGGAAAAGAAAAGAAGACTGAATTATCCTTGTATCAATCCACCTCTAACAAGTCGAGATCTGATCAACAACGTGTTAAGAGTCTAGACCAAACTCCAGGTTGTTGTATACGCAGCCTAACAGCTACCGATGCAGAACCACTTATATAAAACTTTTCATTGATGGCTTGATGCCCAGTTACGCATGATTGTCCGCAACTCTTCAACATTGGACTGACCAATCTCCATCCAAAAGCCCGATATACATGGAATATCCATGACAGGGCCTGCCACATCAACAATGGTTATTCGTTGTCTATGAAGAATTTTCCATTAGCTTGAGTGACTCAGTGCATCCCCGTTGCTATCTCAACGTTTCAATACGTTGACCCGTAGGGCTGAGAAAGTCAGTATGGGACCTCTTTCTTAACCCTCTTATTAACCGTCCCGTCCCGTCCGTCCCACTGTGGCCCACGTTGTGGAAAAGGGTGCACGATCGATTTTAAGAAACAAAAAAAAAGCCCCCTCGGATGCCTTTGCCGAAAGAAACAACTTCGACCTTACACCGCCAGAGCTTATATGGTTGCTTTAAGAAAGTGGTATTATATATAAAGACAAAACCCTGCAACGATCGCTAGTCTAGTGCCACGTTTAATCTACATTCCGGAGAGCTTCCTGGATGATACCCACAAGCGAGATGTTGCATATATAACCGTCCTGCCACTTCATGATCTTGGGATGTTGGAGGCAACAGGCAGGCCATGGGTTACGCGAGTTTACTGCTTTTTCCAAATCAGCTCTCTGGCATGAAGACTTAGTTAGCGAGCACGGGTATCTGCACGACGAGAGCCGCCTGAAGAATATTCGTAAGCTGATGGGGAGTTTCGTGTACTTGGACAGTTGTTCAACGAATCATGAGAATATCCTAGACATAACCTTGAATGACAAGACATGGCCCCATGTTGTAGAAAGCCAAGAATATTGATAGGTGGAATTAAGTACAGTCTATATGCTAATCATGTGTTGGTCGTTTCTATCCTCACTGCTCGCTCCCATAGACGCTCTCTTATATCCACAATGTCTTTTGTACACTCTGTAACCAAAAATGTCATAGAAAAGCATAAAAAAAGATGTAACGTAGCAGCTACTGGTTTCGATCCAGCGACCTCCGGGTTATGAGCCCGGCTATGAAGAGTTAGAATATTGAACCTAACCATTCGTTGAATGTGTAGAGTAACTTACCGCGCTTCCACTGCGCCAAGCTGCTTTCTGTGGTGGCAAACTGTCTTCTTGTTAGGGTATATGACCCTCCACTCTCTGTGATCAGGTAACTGATAAGAAGTGAAAGGAACCGCAAAAAAATTGTAACCATAGCAGCTACTGGTTTCGATCCAGCGACCTCCGGGTTATGAGCCCGGCTGTGACATGTTAGTCATTTGTGCGTAACTTGAAGAATAGTTGTTTAAACGTACCGCGCTTCCACTGCGCCAAGCTGCTTTTCTGTTGGTGAGGGAATTTGCACAAATTTGGATTTATATAGGGCTCACACCAAAACTCACCTACTCTATGGTTAAGGTGATAGACGACATGACAACCCCGACGAGAACATCACGCAATCTTATGATAAGTAATATTGTATATTCATTGTTGACTTAATTCAAGGCTAAGGTCTTTTTCTCTCCGATATACAACTATTTCCTCATTGAAATGAGTTAATTATATGCAACTACTATCAACTTGAAGACATCCACCACCTCGCATGCAATTTCTAACACATCAGTCACTCACCATTCGAAAGGCAGAAGGTCTTTGTATCGGTCATATGGAACATATAACATCATCGCATTATTAATGGTATATGGTATCAATAAAAGCAGCCCCTTAAAATACGTCCGTCACGACACCCCATACTCAAATTGCAGCTTCCTTTATCAAGACTCTTCTCCAAGCATGAACTTAGCAGCTGCCCTCGTAATTCTCTTAGCAACCTCAAGCTCTTCCTCGTTTCTCGGAGCGTAAGCCATAATATCTCCCAAATACAAAATAGTACCGCCCAGGGGATGTCGTTGACCCCAACCCCTCTCCAGTACCAACTTGGCATCCCGAGGCGCCAAGTTGAGATGCATCGAACCGTCGCTGCCATGCATGTGTCCGATTTCCCCATACATTCTCTTCGCAATTAGGTGACTTGGGTTCTCTGAAGCTACGAAGAGAGCTTGGCCGTGTCGCTCGACGACAGATGTTGCGATTTTGAGCTTTGAAGGTGAGTCGGACGCGAGTGAGGAGAGGAAGGATTGGTAGCGCTGTGACTGTCAGATACTCTACCGTATATAGTCATACTGTATATCATACTTCAATTATGTCCTTACTCGCCAGGTCCGTTAGCTGTCGACTCGGCGCTGTCCAACTTCCAACTGTCGGTCTTGGTGCCTCTCGAGCAGGAACATCTTCCTCCTTCAAGAAAGCAACACCCCCGTTGGGACCTGCTTGCTGGAATGCTTTCTCATCATAACAATTTGTATGGAAGGGCTCCTTCTTGAAAGGCTTCAGCAGAATCTGTCCGAACCATCCGACAACATTGTGAGGTGGTCCGCCAGGCCCGAGGGCGATATACCCGCGGTAGTCCTCGATGGCGATACGTAAGACTGGGATACCGAGTGCAGCGCTTGTTACTGCGATTAAAATGAGCTGGTTTCGTGGTCGAAGGTCGCGGAGGAACTGGGCGAGAGCAGTGAGTTGAGTTGTCATATCGGATACTGAAGGTTGGTGAGATGCAAGGTATAAGAGTGCAATGACAACTGTATTTATACTCAACTAAACACATCACTAATACTGTTAATGTTATCAGACTTATATTCCTCCCGTTTATACCCCGCGTAGAAGCTGACATCTGACACATTATCCTCTAGCCAATAAATCTACTTGTTGGTTCTCGAGTTGCAGAAACTCGTACGACTTTACTCCAGCATGTGAGCGATTTCACCCGCGCTGAATGGCATTTCTATCCTCTTTGGACCAAATGGCGTGAGTTTTGAAAAAAGTGTAAATTCATCGTTACGATAAACAGTTCAAGTTGTCACTTGTTATATAGGTGACATATTGTCAATCTGGAAAAAGATGTCGTCACGTATATAACTACCTCTCCGTGCGAGTTAATATCAATTCTATTAACAAACGCTAAGAGGGGGTTTTCTAATACATCCAATACCCTTCCATTAATTATCATTATATCATACGCTCCTTATATGCTGCGGCATTCGCCAAACTATAGGGTAGTGGCCGTGTCGACATCGCCGACTTCTGTTGCATCATGAATGAGGAAGACTTGCTATCCCACGTCAGGTTTGATGATATATCAGACTCAAATTGGAGTATTATTATGTAGGTTATCTCTTATTTCTTGCTTCAGAAACAGTATCTTGAGACAAAGAAGTGTGGGCGAAGTATCATTGAGTGTCTTTCATTCTCAGACCAGATGTCAAGCCAAGTGGCAGTCAGTGTTTGATCCCCTTTTACATTACCATAAACAACTATGGCGAGCTTCATCAAACTACGAATATCTAGTCAATAGACTACATGAACTAAGCACCAAGATGAAATCCCAGTTACCCGTGAATCGTCTGGATGTTGCGAGGCTTGGTTCCAGAACCATCAGTCACCGCACGCTTGCCAGAAGTAAGGGTAATTCTTTCAATGATATGCACGCTCTAAACAGTTCATAGATTACTGGGCTGTACTTTGGTTCTGTTGGTAACTAACTGAGTCTGATCTCTGGGCTACACTCCTATCCAGTCTCCTCAGGGGTACCGTAGTGAACAGGATGGCTTCAACACACTGAACACTGGATTAACACGCAAGGCCCCGATGTCTGGTTTTATTATCTCTATGAGTTGAGACTCAGTACTCGGTCAAGGACGTTTGATAAATGGCAGCCCAGTCGATTGTCCGGCGATATAGTCAGGGGCATACTCTCACAACAGACACTCTATCATTCACTCGAGTACAAATGGCACGATATGAATTCCATACATAGAAATGCATTGAGAATACTCTGGCGAACTTATGAGACAGTATAGCTGGGCAGTTATTCCACATATGATCAATGATAAGGGTACTGTTCTGGGCAGTAAAGGAGGCTGTGCGACTTAAGCCAAATGCTTTCATAACTACCGCTAGCTCAATATATATCAGTTAAGACTTTACTGGTATATAGAAACCCCTGGACAGCCTATAGATTAAGCACATATTGCTATCTTGCATCAACCCAATCTCATCTTCGGCATTCAGCAATAAAAAAAAGTACATGGGATCATGAACAAAAACCACAAACTCACCTAACCTACATCTCAATAACCCCTGTGAACAGGCAGTCACCCTCAGCTCATGAATATTACGTGATTTACTGTCTTGCATATGGTACTGTTGCATTGGCATGTGCCAGAGGTTACACGCAGACATTTGTTCTGACATTATCAATGTCACCTCAGCATCATTCTCACCAACAATATGACAGTAGCAATGATGCTACCCCCTCCCCTGAGTGGTTGATAGCTATGTAACTGGGACTGGGCTTTGTCAAAATGGTAGGCTACCTGGCCCTCATTCCCATTTCCTAATTCAGGTTTCCAGAGCGCCTCACCTTGACAACTGTCCGTAATTGAGGCGAGGTTTCTCGCCACATGCCTCTTGTTGACAATTTGGGATACCTGTTCGCAGGCCGGCCCTCCTCTCGTCTGATACCATACTACCGGTTTCAACAGTTAGGTGACCGCGGTTGTGGCCCGTATGCAGGGTATATATCAATTGCATTGCCAGGATCCAGAGCGTCGGAATCACAGCAACAATAGGTCTGGTGTGAGAAGTGCCGGTGGGGCTGAACCGTACACCGTCGAACCAGCGCTGATCCGTTGGAGAAGGATCGCAGTACAGTTCTCTGGCAGCAACTGTGTCTGTACCGACACTGTACAGAGTACAGAGGAGAGGGCCTGACTTTACGATGCGGAAAAGGTTATCCGAGCTGCTGAGGTGCAATGAGACATTAACAACCAACGACATGACAATCGGCAGTGACAACACCAGTTAGCGACTTGTGCCAAGAAGTCAAGCGTAATGTCATGTTGCACTCCGTATTTGCGTCAAGATGTTGTACAAGATACAGCGTCGGAGCTCCGCTCGCTGTCAGAATCGCACAGACAGGGTTCAATCAAACTTCAGCCTGGCTGACTCGAACAAGCTTCTTTCTTCCCTCGTTGTTACTATTACGGTAGTTACTCTCAGATCTGCTCTGGTCTGATCTTCTCTACCCAGTCGGCTGCTGTTCATCTTGGATACAGTTACCCGATGTTGCGGACTTTCACGAAATCCCGAGTAGCGCGCGCACACACACACAGAAACACACTAAGGTAGGAAAGGTCTTGGGTCCGGCACATTGCCTCTGACAGTCCAGTCTTTGTGGCTTCGTCGGTAGCTGAGACAAAGAGTCAGTATCATCAATGACTTTGTCTCAGACCGCACACACCTGCGCCACAGATCTCTCTTCGGTACATACATACGGTACCTGACCCAGCTTTGCGTATTGTACGTGATTTCGGCCGCCCAACCCCAGACGTTCCAAAAACCTTGTTGCTCGCTTAACATCATCAAAGATGCAGGAAGTGCGGAAATATCTCCCGGGCGAGCCGCATAAGGGTTTCGATGTTTTGAGTCGAGGAAACTAATATTTACAATGTCCTGCTGCGTTATATCACCATAACAGCGCAGTTAACATTTGACTATCACTGAGGCCTATTGAAAGAGCCAGCAAGTATCCTGTCCAATGCCATCGCAGTGTGTACCTCCTAGCCAAGATCCTAGGATATTCCGACTGTGAGATCATGACGGGGGCCGAGGGCTGGATAAGCTGCACTCCCCGGTGTCACTCTCGGCCGTGTCAGAGTGATATTGCGTCTTACTAGGCCAGCGAGGCACATGAAAAGTGCTGTAGATATCATACAGAGGTGCGCCCGCCTGCTTGTCAGTGTTTCGCCCTCAGCCGAGTCCAGCGAGAGACGGACGCTACGTTGATCTGCATCAACCTCGAATCTCCCACTTGTTTCTTTCTCCTTTTCTTCCTTACGCTAAGCCTGGTCTGCTAGGCAATGCCGTGGTGCATGTAAGTTGAGCGATATGCCGATGAACATTCGCCGAGTCAATGCGCGTTATCCAGACAAGACTGCCAATGACTCAGCCAGCCTTAGGGGAATCCAGACGTACATTAGAGTGTCAGAGATAGAAAAGCAAAAATTGCGGCCCATCTAATAGTGGATTACTTATGGAGGGTCTGGAAGGCCGTGGGCCGTCGTTGTATTAGAACGCCGGTACTTTGTCGCTGATCCAGATCGGGTGAAAGAGCCGGCGCTAGACTTGAATCTGTCGTAAATGATCCAGGACAGACCAGGCTATCACATGTGCGTCCATGGTCGGATTCTTCGCTGGCTAGGCTGGGTCCTACCGTTAGTAAGACTTGAGTAAAGCATCAACCATGAACGATGACACGCTAGAAGCCCGTAATCCAGGGTCATAGTTGTTGATCGACAGAGCTTTCAGTTCTAGTAAACTCTAAAGATGTATCCGTACTTCCGTATTTGTAGTTTCGATGAAGTTATTGTCACAGCTGGAGACACCAGGCGAGGCTCTTACGTATCGCTTTCTCAAATCCGGCAGGTCGTTGAGTAAAACACAAAGCTGGGTAACAACCGTGTTTTCAAATTTCCATTTGCGTTACTAGCTCAGAACAGTCGTGTCCAGTGTACGTATGACGGTCCTAACGTCCAGTGAAGAAGTGACTACCGAGCGGCTTAAACCAGGTACGGTAACCTCTGTCTTGGCGTTGTGGTTGAAGGGATATCCGTATCAAGAAGGATTTAAGGCCATCAATCTCCGAACCAGGGATGAGATCACGAGTGACAGTGGGGAAGACGTAAGCGATTTTCGCAATATAACGAGCACATACATAGTACTCTGTACTCTGTATCGCTCTTGGACTTGAGTCGCGACCCCTTGCCAAAACTCGGTATAGCTCCGAAGCATATATCATTGGTCAGAAGGAATATACACCCAGGAAACGACCAACTGCCATGATTGCTTCCTGGTTATCAGTGCACCCCCTAGCTGGAATTACCCTCACTTATGTTATTAGGCTCAGAGTGCCGAAGTGAAGGATCGTAGTACATAGGGCATTGACTTTGTCCTCCAATCATGATTTGCATTGGGTGTCAGCAGTGACCCTGCTTTGCGATAGACGGCTGAGCGTCTTGTGGGTTGTCTCGATTCGGGTAACAATTCGGCAGACCAAGACAAGGCGTTGTTATCCTGTAGGTATGGGATTCTGAGTTTTCTTTTGGAGAAGCATGGTTGACGGCAGTTGACTCGTGTGCATGGGCCAAAAGTTAAATCATGTCAATGCACCCTATAGTATTCTCGAGGGTTGGCAGATCATATCGACATAGCAGTCATCACTCTGCCGAACAGCTACTAGCTAGCAAAGTTACGTCAGTCAATGATAGGGCAATGAGAAATAAGAAACTTCCTCATTAGGAGACGAGCTGGCTTACATGCTGAGTAGTGGTGCCGCTCATCTCACCTTCCTCTCTGAATGACTGTGGGCCGGCCCCTGAAGCCCCCTCTAGCGTAGGATTATGGTCCGATGCTGAGAACTCTGGAGGAACGAAATGTGTTTCCGCGGTTTCGTCTGCATGAGGACCTATCCTATACGGATATCCAGGGTACGGTACCAAGCAACAGCAGAGTATTACATACCCACAGGCATAGAGTATAACCGAGCAGTCAGCGAATCCGCTGCATATCCACGAATCTCCGTATGAAAACCCTGCTCCTGACATAAAGGGCAATGACCGAATATTATCGGCACACTACCCTGCAGTTACATCCACCTTCCAAGAAGTCTATCTTCAGCGCCTTGTGTAACGGCGATGAAAGAAGCGAAGGTTTCGCATCAGCGCCCAGACTCCTGGGATACGGATGTGCTCCAATTTCGGCAGAAACAACCCCCAATTTGAATACCAAAACGGAAATCCGTCTAAATTCAACTCAAACCCGTTATTGGTACGTGGGGAATCTGATGCGTTCCAACCAAAAGTCCAGTAATGACCAATCTGGAAAACGGAGTGACTTCCGCGCGCTTGTGGTTTGTTTTGCGGCTGGGCGTGCGTACTGCCTACAAACAAAGCATATCAAGATACATGAACAGCACACCATTGAATGCCGGCTGTCGTGCGGCATATCAAAGCAATGTTTGTATGTAATACCCGTGTGTTTATCAATGCCGATTATGATGTCGCTTCGAATCATGATCTGCATAGATTTGATGCACTCATCTCAAATGCTTTTCTGGAAATGGAATTTGATCGTTTCAAGCGCAGCCCTGCTGCTGCAAGGACAGATATACCCGGCCGTCTTCAACGGAGTGTTAATTCCGGGCATGGGGCTCTAGTCCCCGAACCGAAGATCGACATTTGCCGTCCGCGGCACATCCGTCTAATTCCAGGTCCGCACCATCGAGCAATTGCCGGTTTACCTTTAGATCTAACCCGTATAAAGTAAGTTCAAGCGAGTTTCTATTTAGGCTCTTCAGGGGTCTTGACCATCGCGGCTTTATTGCGCGTTCGTTGCGAAGTATAGTCAGTTTTCCAGCTTGAAGAAAAAATTGCAGAAAGGCCTCAAAGTGTCTATCAGTTGGCGAGGCCATGATCTCGCCACTTGTACCCATGAGCTTTCACACGTATGTCCTACCATGGGATAAAAATTCCTGGTGCTGACAATTCTGAGTTGTGTTTCAATATTGATACACGCAAATCTCTCATGTATCTATACCGAGTTTTGCTTGCAGCAGCATATGGTGATGCGGAACGCAATGCCGTGTGTGCATATGCCATTTAACGTTTTGTGTATTCTGCGGGTCCACTGCAACCGTATTTTTTTTTTGGTTTATTATGCAGCACTGCAGCCGTACGAGAGTTTGATTAAACTCGGACGAATATCCTTGACTTGATCGCTGCCCCTCAAGAACGACGTGTTTGTGGGGCATTATGACAAGGAAATAATAAGACCATGCCATGGAAGACGTGATTAGAGGTAGTGCATGCCACAACCGGCAAACACAAGGAGGAACTCGGGCTTCATGACGTGCTTTTGGTTGGTAGGCAGCAACGGATAGCAATGCGCCGAGAATTGGCCTTGTTCCTTTATCGACGATGATTTGTGGCCTAAAGAACGCAACTCGGGCTGCATCTTACACGGCTATGTATTCTGTAAGTGTAAATTGATGATAATACTTCGCTGGGACATGGCGCGCGATCTAACTCCTTTTGGCCGAATAACCATACGAAGGTGAAATACAATTGGTGTGGCTGCGAAATGCCGAGTCAAGGCAGGTTCCTTTCGCTCCCGTCGGGACCGAAAAAAAAAAATAACAGCCGGGCTCAACGGTGTGGGGTGCAAGATGGTGTTGGAGTGCTGTTTGTGCTCACACCCTTTTGGGTGGCTTGTTGAGGAACCGTTACTTTTGAAGCTTGGCACACACCCTCAACCCCAGTGCCCACGTTACGTTGGTCCGAATATCCTTGTGAGCGCTTGGCACTCATCCCCCTCTAGCGGCAGTTGCCCTTGCAAAGCCGATGGGAATCGTAGTGTAAGTCGAAAGAGGGCTGTGTCCATGATTTTTGTGACTGATGGTGGAATTGCTTCGAAACAAACACGACTCAGTTTTAGGATATGGGAAGGATACTCTGAGAGGTTATGATTGCAAGCGTCTATCACTTTGGCGCCAAGCATCCCAAGCTAGAAGATCGCAGCCCTGAGTCAAGGGGGTGGTTGATCCTAAACACCGCATTGCGGCATCTGCGGCATTTGAGCCAAGTCTCTGTCTCATGAATGGGACAGTGGTGGTGAGAGCCAACAGCCAACGAGTTAGTTACAGAAGGACCCTGCAAGGCCGAATATTCGCGGGCGATAATACGTTCAGTCCGAACGTTGCTGATCTCTCCTCTGCCACCTGTAGCTGAAACCCTCAGCCAAACAAGGTCTTTGGCATTGATAACCAGCGGTCGATGACAAGGTGTCCTCTGAGGACTCGGCCGAGCGAGTGGAGAAAAGGTTGGAGAAAGGGAACAGGAAGGGGCTTGCTAGTGGCTCTCGTAGGTAGCGGCCCGGAGATGAAGCCGAATTAGGACACGAAGGATTAAAACCCTGTCAGCACCATGTGAGATCCGCGACGCGGTGGTGGATCTGGGGTAGAAGCCTCAGGGAAGCAGGCGGTCTTGATTTTTTGATGAGTGATCAGAGTGATCTGACAGCTGGTTCTTGCAGGGTATTCGCCAGTAGCCGAGATGGCACTTGGTATGCTTTTTCTAGCACAGGTAGGCAGATTACCGAGGCCATGTCGTTCCCTGTCACGCCCGTGCTCTCATTGAAGGCAGTCTCCAGCGGCCGACGCCAGCGGGCGTCAGGAGGCTATTCCCTGTATGTATTGTTGGAGCAATTCGGTGCGTGATGGTCGGCTTATGGTGTGGATATTGACGGTTCTTGGCCGCCCAGGGTGACTCTGTCCCAGACAGTTTCTATAGTTGAATTAGGCCCATGTCTGGTAATTGCGCAGCCTAATTAATATGCATGTGCAATAAGTAGAGCCAACAGCATGCATGTGCCGCTTGGGTACTTGAGCTGCGTTTCTGGTTGCTGTATCTGTAATGCGTCAAGACTTGTTGAATCCACTTCGGTGTGAGGCCATTTCAACTGTACCTGTAAATGAGTCAATTCGACTCTGGCCGAGCTGCGAATAAACAGCCCGCAAAAAAAAGTAAAAAAAGAGATCGTGCTATCTTAATCTGCGGAGTTCGGGAGAAGTTTGCAGACCGGCATCCGCCCTTCCATGCTTAATCTCCGTTTGACGGGAGTTTAATGGTAAACGAGACCGTAGTTGTGACACGTGCCCCCGAGTGCTCAGCTGTCGTCGGCAGAACAAATGTCAATATGGAAGGTACCGAGAAGACTAGCCTTGCTGAGCAGGTACCTGCCATTGCTTGTCATTGTGGCTTTCTTCCTAGGTACTAAGAGGGCAACTGCCAAATACATAGTAACAAATACCAGATACCAATTACCCACTGCACCTGCTTTGTAAGGTACCCAACTCTCCTTCGCACCTGCAGATTATGGAGGGGAGATGCGTTGGTGGCGCCCTCCAAGACTTGAAACCACTCATGTTGGATTCATCCTTATACAAGAGTGCCATGTTTCGCTCAGTGTCCAACCATTGTCGAGGACTGGGTAGGTCAACAGCCTGTGGAGAGTGGATACCGTCTCCTTATTTCCCCAAACACGACTTGTATTTCCGCGGAGGGGTACTTTCGGAGTGGAGCGATGCGATCCGTTCTCTCGGGTCCGGCTCGTCACTGCTGACTCAGGTTTCCCCTATCTCGTCACTTATCACGCTTCGGCGAACAAAACGTCTAGTTCTCTGAGCTAACAACGCACTATGTAGATCAGAGCTCTCATCACTGTCACTACGGCAAGGCTACCGGCAATACCAGAGATCTTCTTGCGAATATCCGGGTTCACTCTACTCCGTGCGCTACCTGGCTACCAAAAGGACGCCTACCTTTTCCCGAGCCTGCTCCACCACCAACTGGAATGATGGCGAAACGCGAGGCGTCGGTCAAGAGTTAGCGTCAAAAGATCGTACGACTGCCGCGACATGCCACTCCCTCTTTGGAACCATGTGCCGCACGCAGCCAAGACGTCATACCGTGGATCCGGGGACCATCGATCTAGGGCCAGCCAAATTACTAGTCGGCACTGCGTGAAAAGCAAATCCCCCCCCGGCAACTTCTCGATAGGACCACGGTGACACGTTGTATAGCGCAGAGGCTCTGCCAGCCCACTAGGTGCTACTGTACGCACAAAGTTTATCGTCCCGCCCTGGAGATCGACGTGAGCTTTGGTAGCCTTCCGTGGAAGATAAACGCGGATAAGGAGTGGGCGCAAAATGTTCAACTCTCCAACAAGGCGAAATAAAAGTCAATTTTTGTTTCCCCATGCACAGACGGAATCTAGACCGGGCGTGATCGTCCGCCCGCCAAGACATCTTGCTTACTGTATGTCACTGCCAACGGTTAGCCAGCATAACATTGCCGTAAGGGTTTGTCCTGGAGACTCCAATTCCTGCCCACCGTTTTTCAACCTGCTAAGCGAACATGCAGCTTGCCCAATTCGGCAGTGTCGAGAGTCAAGAGCCATCGTATGTATGGGCGCCCCCGTATTACAATTCTTGGCTGTCATGTTTTCCCAGCGTTATTTCACGATGGAACCCTCGATTGGGTATGCCGAAAGTCTCCGCAAGTGTGGGATTATTCTAAAAAATGATAATAAACACACAATTTCAAACTTCTAGCTGGCAAGCTTGGCTCTCCAGCCCTGCGAATCTGGGGCAGTAGATCGCCTGCGCACTAGGCCATTGCACTCTTTATGACACACCCAGCATAGATCCTTCCTGCCATAACGGATCACAGCAGGTCACAGGAGATAATAACATATTTTTGCCTGTATATCAAACTTCTGGCTTTGGTAGATGTATGCGTTCGCTCAAGAACCCTTCGCATACGTGCCATCATCAGTCAGGCTCTCGCGGTCAAGCAACGTTGGATGATTGCTCAAACCTCTGGTATTTTACCTTAACCTGCAGGCACGCCAGTTCGGATGAAGCCACCCGAGCACAAGGCGTTTAGATTATCAGCGATAGCAGCCTGTGTATTGAGTTGAAGTAGAGTGTAAGAGGTCTATGCGCCTCCGTTCGTTAAGCGAGTCCGACTCAATGACTACCCTCAGCTGACAGTGCCCTGAATAGGTAGAGATGACAGAAGCCATTGCGTCCATGCCGTCTCGCTTGGCGCGGTCGGCCTGGGCGTAAGCGACAGAAATGGCATCGAAAACGCCTCTGCCGTCGAGCTTATTAAACTAAGCGTCATGGCCACGGTACTTCCCCTTTCCAAAAACGCGCAGGTCGCAAGCATTTCTACTTTGATAATAGGTAGACCCTCATTCTATTGATGGTGACCACACGTCTATCAAGCGATCCATTTTAGTATGGGTCCATATGCTGAGAGATTGATGACCAACTCCCTAGCAAGGTCGTCTGGACTAGATTATTACCCTGATCTGCATAGCAGATTCTTCGCAGCCTTATTGCGTATCCTAATTTTGTCTTGCGACGAGTTTGAGCCCAAAACTTTGGCGAGGGTTTCGTCTGTTGATATCACATACACCCTCTACCGACATATTCATTGCCTGCCGGCACATGCCTGCTCGAGACGAAGCAGCCATTTGCTGACAGGAGGCATGTGTTTCTGTGTGACATGCTCCAACACTTCTGCCGAGAACGCCACAACATCTCAGTAATTAAAGTCTTTATACAAACGCCACCCAAGTTGGAGGGGCATTCCTCATAATGCCAAGACCAACGGCCCTTCACCATGGCTCACAAAGTTCAATACTTTGTCTTACTTGAGAAAACGATTTAAGCGTTTGAGCGCGGCTCTGAGCAATGGCGGCCGCCTGTACCAGATCATATTTTGAAAAGATACAGAATGAATTTACTGGCAGAGATCCTGGCATATTATTCTTTAATTACTATTTACCAAATGAGGATAATGTCAAAGCATTGTTGGTCTGGGTGTTACCCAATTCACCATGACATCGTCTTATCTGACGTTAGTATATATAATCAATTATTGATGCTAACCACGGTTACCTGACTCTTGCCGTGGAGCATTTCACTCCGATCATGACAGTGCCCCCATTTTTTGAAGATTATCTTGTTTATCTCGCGCGCGGCTTTCTGGAGCTTTCATCCCACAACCCGTCGGTCGCCTGCCGTAACGCCGGCGCCTGGCATCTCAAGTATCCTGGTCTGTGGGGAGCCATCAGCCGTCAGTTATCCATCCTGCATCACTCAGCCACACACACCCCAGATGCTTGGCTTTCACGCCCACCCGGCCCCGTCCCCCGGTTCCCGGCAATCCACGCCCCGTCTCACCCCTGAGTCCTGGGAGCCGTCCCTTATACACATCTG
>LXHY01000182.1:0-10629 GCA_002093855.1 Fusarium praegraminearum | reverse complement strand
AGTTAATATAAGGGACTACTAATTAAAGGAGTTATCTTATATTTCTTTATTAATATTAAAAGGGGAAAATTTAATTAGCAGCTAGGCATTTAGGTAACTATTTCATATCAAAATACACACTTTAATATCCCTAAACTGAGGCAGTAGAAATGATACCGTCCTGTCATGTTTGAACCATTGATAATAAGTGTCTCTGGCCCCTAATCCGCCTGTTATTGCAACTAAAATAACTCGAAGAATGTTTTTACACGTTATTCCAGATAGTTCTTGAATAAATGTTCCTCGTTGACGCTGAACCTTCAACTATGTGAACACATGTCTCCGCGAGCAGATCTCATCTCTTTGGTGAAGACGCACTAGTCATCATCGCAGTCATAGCTGACAAAGGAAACCCCTTCCAAATGTGACTATTTTCCAGTTGCAGCGACAGGCTAGCCAAAAAATATGGGCTGGCTAATGAGTAGCTCACGAGTCCCTTCGAAACCCAGGGTAAGGTTTTTCGACTTAAGCTTGATTATGAGCAGCATAAGTTGTCTCGAAATGTCTGCAGAAGACAAGTCCTTCACAATGTACAGGGAATAAGTATGTCGTGCGCCACTGGCACATAGTACCGGTGTGTCCGCCCTCGCTTCTTTTTTGATCGCTTAGGATTGCGATGATCTTTTCATTCTCGATGCCAAAAGCAATCAGCATTTCTAGAGTCTAGTGAATCTTGTCGTGCTCTGAACACGTTCGGAAGAGATGGCTGAGTATATTGTCGCGTATCGGCGAGTTCGTACATGAGAAATTGGCAAGTGTCTTTCAGCCGTCAGTGCAAAGTGCAGTGAATATCACGGTCTGCATCTCGATTAGAAACTGTAAAATGCTAAACCTATTGGGGTCTTTCATATTAGTTGAGGCTGAGAAGATTCATCATGGAGTACAGGTTGCGGACTGTGGTATAGGTGTGAAGGTCGGCGAAGTCGCAGGTTTTCTAGATCGAATCGTGCCCTCCAGAGCGCGCATACACCGACTGGACCCTATAAGAATTATTCACAGGCGATTTGACTCAAACCGGCTAACGAACTGGGTCATGTCGCTTTTGTTTTGGAGCCAAATCGTGTGGAGTGAAGTCGAGCCGCTGATTGGCTGAATATAACCCAGCCCCACACACGGGGTTAGAGCAACGTAGAGGAAAGAGGACTTCAATCAACAGAAAAAAGAAACAAGACTGCTTATCGCCTTCTATTCTACATATCATCAAGATGAAAGAGGCGACATCGAGCATCAATGAAGGGTATCGTAATCACGACTACGACTCCAAGTCCATTTCCAGAGGTTCGAAACAAGGTTTCGCTTGCGAATTTCAGGGCATTCACGCAATCATATTTGTCTGCAACGACAGCAACTGTGAGGACGTCGCCAGCCAGAAATTGCTTACTCACTCCTGTTGGCAGCCAAATTGTGACAGAACATCAGCTTTAGACGTAGAGCTATGTACCCAGATGGCTCCGCCGTAGAATTTATAAAAGGCATGGTTTTTGTTTTAGACCGGAAGATGCAGGTACTCAAGTTTATATAGTGGTGGTATTTTTCGCCTTATCCTAATTGGGCCTTTAGCGCAGGCACTAGCTACAGGACCACAGCAGTAACTTTAGGGTTCTCCTTCTATAACCTCCTCTGTAACACCTTATACCCTTCTATTTTTTAGCACTGCTTATTCTTCTTATAGCTAGTCAGATAGGGGAAAATAGGCTATATTAGGTAGGGAAAATCGGCTAACGAATTAAAACCCTCCTATTTTTAGCCCTAAAAACCTTCTGTAACACGTGACCTTTTTGATGCAGGTACTCAGTACTATACGCAAATCATATAGGCTCTTTAAGAACTTGCCGAAGGCAAACACTATCCCTACTTCTTTCAGACGTCAAAAGATCCGAGGTCGGTGATTCACTCGTATTATAGATACAGTAATGGATGAGGTGGCGAGTCATCTAAGAGATAGATGCTCCTAACAGTAGAAGATCAGTAATACAGTAATGTATAAGTCCAGCGTTAGTAGCTTTCATAGTCTTATTGAAGAGTGACCTAAAATGGACCTAGATACTTATATAGTGTGGTAGGAGTCTAATGTCAGTAATCCTTCGTTAGACCTTTATTAAAAGGATCTAAGACTGAACTAAACACGGTTTTTAAACAAAGTACTCCCAACGCTAACGAGGCGTCTGCCATTTTCATTCGCAATCACCATATACATTGAGATTCATAATTAACTCTAGCTAAGACTGGACATTAATTTAAAAATGATTTGAGTTTTCTAAAGAATTTATTGGCTATATGTTATATTGCGCTCTGGAGCCAGGCTCGAAATGGGCGGGCCCCACTGAGATTTTAGATCTTGGTTAGGTAAACTTCGTAATAAGGTGGTGGGGAGGGGGGTTCCTGTTCAAGACGACAAGAGCACCATGGGCCCGCCGCATGTAGGTTGTGTGATTTGTTCCACTTCAGATATGCAATAATACCCATCATATTCCACTCAGAAGTGTCCTTGTGTAGAGGCACTGGTTGTACCTCTTTTAAGAAGTCTCGAACATTTTTACAGCGATAACCCAATGTGTAAACTCGAGTATCGCTGAGAAACTCAAAGATTTTCTCAGGTATAAGTACTCTCCTGCTTTCAAAGGGCACTGGTTTGCCATCGTTATCTAATACTTTAAGTCTTCCCCAAAGCCAGGCATAGGCAAGAATTGAGACCAGTAGTTTAAGTCGAGCATGATGCAGTCTCTGTTCTTCTTCTTCTGAGGCTGTAAGTCTTGGTAAGGAAAAGAGATTTAATATGAGTAGAGATGCTTTCAGTGTATGCACTCTTAAGGATCTTTCGTCAATCATTTTGAAAGAGAAATAGCTGTCCTTGTTCAAGAAGATTGTAGAAGCGTCGACTCACTGACAGAGTTTAGAGTCTTTCGGTGCCTTAAGATCTTTTAAGGCCTATAAAGCCGCATATCTTATATCTTCTTTATCTCGGTAGATAGGCGCGCAAGATATATTATTAGAATATATAATATCAGCAAAGTTTAGGGTTTAGAGAAGTGATAGAACAGGTCGTATAATGGAAATATCCGAGTTAAAGGCAGCTTACAGTCTACCTATCTGGCTACTAATAGTCTATTAACCAGTTAGCGAGTAAAACCTTTAAATAACTTTAGAGAGTTCTATGCTTAAGATCCTAAGGCTAGGAGAGTCATACCTAGTATATAAGATTTAATTTAAACTGTCTTAAGTTCAGTTTTAGATCCTTTTAGCGAAGTTCTAATAATATATTAATAACGCTAGGCCTGTACCATATTGTATACCTAGGTCATATTATAGCTATATCACGGGGTAATTTCAGCTCTAGCTGTGCATAGCGTATCGCCACGCTTGGTCTATTCCAAGATCCTCCATCGAAACTATAACAATAAACAACTAACACTAGACCCGTACTATCCTATACTAAAAGGGATGACCCAAGGTAGGCCAATGCCCAAAGGGCTCTAAAGTCTAAAAATACATACACTTCGCCAATTAATGCCTTGATCCCGCCGAGCCCCCATGTTTTCCGCTTTTTTTCCCTTCTGTCTCTCTATTGCCTCTCCTTCTAGATCCCCGTGATAGTTTATATCTATACAGTGAAGATCGAAATCGGTTATCCATCCACACACTTTCTTCAACTTCTAGCGCACGGGCCATGTTCACGGGGTGTATGCAATAATCACTGATTTTACTGTGCTCGGTGTAGTATCTTGGCGGCTAAGCCATAATCGGGCGACCCGTAGCAGTATTACTCCACAGGCTGAAAGCTGCTTTATTTCACTCTTACTCCTGCGCTTCCCACCTTTTTTATTAGCATTACATAGTTGGAACCTAGCAAATTGTTAGATTAATTGTATTTCCTCACCAAGAACCGACGTCTTAGACTTCATTACCGCACCGGCCCCTTCTACCTTCTCATAGCAGTACTGCAGCATGTCTTGTAACAAATGTCGACTGGGATCATTATCTGCTAATATCCCTCCCTGCCTTAACCGCAACCATATGCTCCAGCATCTTGACAGCCTTCCTCGTCTGACCAACTGCAAGGTATGCTCCTGTAAGCTTGTGCTCTGATGTCAGTCGATCTGGGTGATCTTCTGCCGATATCCTCTTTGGGTCTTAACCACATACTCTAGCGTAGATACTGCCTCTATCGTCCGCCCGTCTACGAGCAAGCATTGGCCCACTAATAATTCCAGTTCGCTTCCCCCTTCATTCTCCATGCACCCCGCAGTTCCCAATAGCCTCAGCGCATGTGGTAAATATTGCTGTCATATATCGCAGTTTTCCCAGTCATCGGTTGTAAATACTTCAGCAACACGTGTCAATGTCGTCTGTTGCACCTGTCTCTCACGGCCCTCGTTTCTATTCCATATTCGCGTTGCCAGGTGTACTAGACTATGCATGTCGAAAGTCGCCTCGCTTTCTCGCTGACTAAGTAAACCGTGTCCTGTGAGTGTACTAATAGCTTTTGTCATTTGCTGTTCGGTCTTCAGCTTCGGATGAATGGACCGAGGAATCCCTCTCGGCTCAGTGCAAGCCATGAATGAAAGAAGATCGGCGGCTGCCGGAACAGACCGGCGTATCCGGTCAAATGACACAATCCACGTAGTAGCGACAGCGCCTTGTGAACTATCGTAATGAACCTGGTCATCATATCCTTCCTCGAGAAGCTCAATAATATTGTCTGCGTCGGCGTCTTTGAAACTCGGATGTATTCCACGATAGTAGTCTCGTAAACGTTCATATACGCTGCTGCCTGTGAAATTGCTAGAGGCAGGTACGTAAGAGCATCAAGTAGCTGAGACACGTTCTCAATATCTTTTAGTTCATCCTTGTCGATCAAGGACTTCTAGAGCAGGCCTGTTGCATGCATCGGTAGTAACGTTTCTACCGTAGTCTTCGCTACAACAGAGGCGACTTTCCTGGATCATGTTGTGAAAAGGGTCCGCCCGTTGTCACCAGACGGAAGAAAGTCAAGGATCCCCCCATCCGAGTGCGTCGACTTGTGGAAAATCTCTACAACATCAGCATTATCAACGACGAGAAACCAACTTCCTGCCTCTTTCGAGCTGTTATGCTGGCGCACTGCATCTTTCGCAACTTCACCTTCAGAGCATCGGATACCAAGCGCCCTGACGACCTTCACACACTCCTGCTCAAAGCCAGCCATGCTGAGGGCAGGTATCCAAAACACTGAGTAGTCTGGCTTGTTTTCCTTGACCCAGAAAGCGAGCTTTAGAGCGATCTGAGTTTTGCCAAGGCCTCTAAGTCCAACCAAGGCGACTTTTTGCCGCCCTTATTCGAACAGTTGACCTCGTAACTTCGCAAGAACATCCTTTCGGCCCACGAAGAGGTCATTTTTGGAAAACGGAACTAGAAAGGTAGGTTGCATTTGACGCTCTTGAGCAGCCCGTGCAGTTCTGCTCTGACCAAAAGACGCTCGATTCCCTAAAGACCAGCTGCTCTCTGAGTTTACAGCTAGGCATGAAACATCTTCAACAACGATTAATTACGACCGTCAAAGAGGCATGCCGCGACGAACCTTGAGTGAGTGGATGGATCCAAAAGCCAAGAAAGGCCTTCGCGCAAGCTCCCGCAGTGGCCGCTGCATGTCGCTGCCAGACCTTGCTTTTGTGGCTATCGGCATAGTCACAAGCTCCTTTGATCACAATGCAGGGAAGAATATCCCAAACACCCGCACCTTCCATTTCGAAGGCAACTATATCTTTCGCCTCTACTTCGCGGTCTCGGTCGTCACCGGACTTCATCACTGAATCGCCGGATGCCATCAGCCCGAAATGGATAGCAGGTGCAGGACTAGGCCTTGTGGCTTGAAGACGGCATCGTGGCACGAGCTTGCCGTCGCACCCGACTTGTTCGCATGGCTTCTGGTCCTCGCTGTGGCGATAGGATGTTTCAAATAGTCTATCATAGACAACGTCAGGATATTTGGCACATAGCTCTGATTTTTGGCAAAGGATACTGAGGTATCTCGTCATCTCGCTTATCAGTAGTTCACGGCCTCTGATCCCTTTGGTTTGTGCCAAAACCCCTCGTGTCTCCTGTTTCGGTCTTCCCAGAGAGTCCAGAGGCCCTTCTTTGGGGATTAACTGGCCTGGTAGGCGCCGTCCAAAATCACATTGGATAATGCTCTTACTGATGACGACATCTCCAAGTACGATTTCTTCACCGTTGCGCTTGAAAGGGACAACGCCACAGACACCAACGACAAGGGCAATCTTGATATTCGGAGAACTAGCTCTGCAGTTAGAAGCTGCCGCCACCGCATGCACTTTACCTGTCCCCGGCATACATATGAGCACGACATTGTGACATCCGATTACACCTGTTAAGTAGGAATTGGCATCGTGTGCTGCCTTCCTGAAAGATAGACCATTACTATCCCAGTAGTAGTCAAACGAGGCCTCGATAGCATCAGCCTCGAGAGGTAGCGCGCAGAAAACAGCTATCTCGAAGCCATGGCGGCCCTCCGGGCGGGGTGGTTGGGGCGAGTGGGTTGACATGACAAGAGTGCGGCTCATTCAACCGATGAAACCAAACAAACCGCAATACTATCGTCTACAGAGCGACTGCCTGCAACAAAGTCATCTGAGAATATGTTATCATGCCACGCCAGGTATACTGATATGAGAACGCGCTGTCAGATTAGGAACAAGGAGCTCATGTCATACATCAATGCATTTCTGATTTCTAGTGCTTTTGATGTGCTTACGAGTCCTAGCGACACGTTGGCTTTCCTGCCATTCTGGAAGCGCAATGGGCTGGTCATTCCGCAGATATCGCCGGATACTTAAGCAGGCCTGAGCATTGAACATATTCATGAATATCATTCGGAACATCGAAAGTTGGACCAAGAAGCAGACAGAGGTTAGCTCGCGATAGACGTCTGTGATCTTTACCTCGCCGTGGCCCAGTTACCTATCAACAGTGTTCTCCACTGGAGCTGACATTGATCGACTGTGTTACTGTAGTAATTGTGATGGCACGCAATGTTGGTTGACGAGGAGAAGGGATTGGACAGAGGGACTGTAATTGATCTCGGTTTTATAAGTCTCTGTCCTAAAAATAATCATCTCTTTTGAAATTATTCTCTTTGAAGTCTTTTCGTTTGGCTAGTAGGGCGCGAGTTCCAACTGTCGTTTAACCCGTTTGTGATTCGACTGGTTTGGCATTAATCGGTGGAGCGGCACTAATGGTATAATTGGCCGGGTCGTGTAGCTATCGGCAGCCTGTTGTCAGTTACTGGGCAATACAACCTACTTTAATGGAAAATAATTAAAACACGGCACAGCCACAGCCTAGGCTTAGCGGCATACCATTCTTTGAAAGGGCAGAATTATTGAAGTGCTGTACAGTACTTATCCCATTATCGTCCTTGGCTTCTGCTCAACTCGGAGTGCTACCAACATCAAGTATCTTTGGTGGTACTGTAGGATAATTATGCAGATAAGCCAAATCGCTTCCAGGTTCGGTCTCCCATCTCACAATAATGGTTTTACCGTCTTACAGTAGAAAAGTGACAGATTGGATGGTAATTTCCAAGAGAGCCTGAGCTATGCTCTTAAGGTTTGGCGATAGCAATTCGAAATGCCAAAAGTCCTAATATATGCTCCACAATGATAGTTTGGAGAAGCACAAAACTAGCGCTATTGAATAAATTGAAGGCCGACTAAAATAGCAATTGGACGAGTACGTTAATATAGTGTTATACCTCGTATAGCTGCGCGACTTATGTAAAACATCGAATCAGCTGCTTTTTATCTGCCAAATGTGTGAGAAAGATGCTTACATCAGGGCCAAAGCAAAGCGTGCCAATGTTTTTAACGGCTGCTTGAAAGACATCTAGATCTCTGGAGTGTTCAAGGCTAACAAGAACAACATTGCAATTCACCAGTTGAATGGAGATACATGTCCGCAAAATGATGCACTCACGCCTTTGTGGGATAACGCTTAAAGAATGAAACCGACTTAAACTGTCTGTTTTCCCCCATGATAATTTCTATATGCAGTCTTAATCATCTCGTCCGTCCCACATAAATCACGTCTTAAGCCGATTCAAGGCGTAAAGGGTGGAGGCAGCGGCCTTCCATCCGAATTGTACACTTGTCTACAGTGTTCTTCGGCACCAGTTTGTATATCCAGAGTAATGAAACTGAAAGTAGATCAGTTTCGTATGCGTGATTAATGTGTAGCGACGCTGTGAAAACATGAGCTGAGAGGCGGACGTCGTTAGAGGCAACACAACATTCGGTATCGCTGCTCAAGGCGGAGTTGTGACTGACAAGAACGTAGCAGTAAATAAAGGTGGCTAGCAGATATGGGGTTTTGTGTCTCAGAGGTTAGCATAAGGTCGTCACAAGAGCGACCCATACTGTCTCGGATACAGCTACTTCTTGCGCTCGTCTCTTAGTCTATTTCTGGGGCACAGCTTATTTGTGTCCGAAAATGGGTCTATGGGCTGATGTCACTACCTCAAGCTAACTTTCAATCTCCGTAAGAAGTAGATATTTGTGACTCCCAAGCCCCTCTCCACTGTCATATTTGTAAGAATGAGAGCACTATCATGAAAAGTAAAATACACTTGCACTATACACAGTACTGCCTGCTAAGTTGTAACTCGTGCAAATATACCGTGTGCTGGCGCTGTACCGGGGGTCAGCTTATTTGTGCCGCTGAATCTCATGTCACCTATAGATTCACCTATAGATCAAGGTCAACGAATTTACCTGCACCAGTCAAGTCTATCTCATTGCTCTTGAAGAGCAATACAACCTATGGTATTTTTGAAAAGGCACAACTTTCTTGCCCTATGATCACTTATAGGATACTCTCTAAGGATAAGGCCTTCGCTAAGAGGACAAAGGACCTCAGAATGAGGACCCGGAATTGCAGGAAATATCTTTGCCCCCATGGTACGGAAGACCCGACAGATGAAGCCACTCGAACTCTCTTCTACCTATATCTGCTCCAAAACAAATACGGCCAGTGTCTGAAAGAGGTAGTATTTGAGAGATCACCAATAAACTTGAACATCTCAGCTCTTTTGAACAGAAGCGATTGGATGAAGATTTGACCAGATTATTCGATAGCTCTGAAGGGCTTCACACGTCTGTCTGCTACCCATGAGAAGACCAAATGTATAGGCCTGATGCCGAGAGAAATATGGACATTTGCAAGGGTTCTGGTCGATATTTATAGTGTGAAGAGAGGGTTTGTGCTTGATTTAGGGCTCGGGAAAGGTCACATTTGTCCTCAATGTTTTTGCGGTGCCTGGAACTTTAGGATTGGTTCGTGACGGAAATCCTCTTCGACATCTTTAGACTTAGCTCAGAAATATTTATAGATGTGAAAGCAAGATCAGCGGGTTTCAGTAATAATCAACCTTCACTTATTGTTTTGTTTCTTAACCCCTCTGCTCCGCACGTCAGAATTACTACTTTCGGATAAGCGGTAGTTCCTGGTCTACGGCGGCTATAAGTAAGGGAAGAGCACCATGAGCTCTGTCTCTTAACTCCCATCATCCCAAAACATACTTCATTGTCTTTTTTAGCATGAGTATCGCCACTGGGGCATGATTGAGCTTTTTCTTGAAGGTTTCGCTCCCTCGCTTCACTTTGACTCAGTCTTATACCTTCTCCGCCACTACCTCTCCAAAGCTCGCCCACGACTGCCTACTATAACTGTAACTAGCCGTTATTGTTTGCGTCTCATTCTTTCCACCAAATCGTTTCTGACTTCCACTGTCCAAGATGGTTGGATCTCCTGTTAAGAACCATTCACAAAACGAATCTTGTCAGCATAATAACTCCTCTTGGGGCCTTCCACGAAACTCAAACAAGCTTATACAACAAGGTAAGTCGCATCGAGGAGTCTATAGTGACCAGGAGCCCGACTTCCTATTTCTAACTTAAATACAGATTTGGGCACTTGCCCAGATCCCGCTTCGAGTAGCTGCTCTAGTAACGAAGAGGAACAAAATGATGAAGGAGCCGATCAAGCTCTTTATCGAATGTTCCAGGTCCAAGGACCGGCCTTGGCAGATCACTCAAATCATACGCAAGAGCAGATAGCTTCTGAAGATGAGTAGTGGAGAAGGTATCGACACTATCCTCAAAATCGATGATCCGAAATATGCTGATCTTATGTGAAGATTTTGTTATCGTCGACATTTGGCTGACCCAGATAAAGCGCTTATTAAGCATGACGTCGCGCTGTTTAAACTATACCTTAAGCTAAGGGTGAAAGATTCTAATATAAAGAAATTATCTGCAGTATAGAGCTATTAGAAAAGATTAAATATAAGCTATACCCTAAAGTTAAGGTAAAGTATAAGTAAGTCAATTTTATATAATATTCGCAATATATATTAACCTAATAGTACTATAGGAAAAAGCTAACCTATATAATATAATAGCTATATATCTATTTAACCCTTAAGTATTAATTAGATATATTTAAGAAAGAGAAAGTAAATATATTTATTAATATATTCTTACTCCTTTTTACTTACTATTAGATTTATAATAAAATAATCTTTTAATATAAATATATATA
>LXHY01000181.1:0-132117 GCA_002093855.1 Fusarium praegraminearum | reverse complement strand
GGGAATGGGCAGGGCGGGAGACCGGCGCCCAAACGGCTGGAGTCAAAGAGAAACTGACATGTGCAGGGAAGGAACGGTTGTGTGTGCAATGCTGACGACTGTGTTAGCAGTCAGTCTCAGTCTAACGCCCACGCCCAGATCCGGATAGGGAAGGAGAGCGGGGTGTTGGGGATGCTTGCTAGGCTCTAGGCTTTAGGCTTGGATGTTGTGTGCTGCTGTGCCTCGACAAGGACCCGGGGAGATCGATCGCCGGGTCAAAATCAAAAGCAGGTTTGATTTTCAGTCGGCTTCTGCAATCATTTAGCGGGGCACTTTACTTCTAATACCCCAACCCCACTTTGCAGGTCAGGCGGACGATGCGGAGCCCCGGCCTCGGGGGTCTCATCCACTGTTTAATTCAACGGGACATTTGGATCAATTGCTTTCCACGGGCTGAAGCCCACACAGGGGAGATTGATTCTCGCATCAGGAGGACAATTTGAGATTAAGCTTACGAACAAGTGAAACACTTTCGAAGCTGTTTACTGAAACTTTTCCCAACTCTCAAACCTAAAATAGTTCTCCCCACGTTCTCCTAAAACAAAAGCAGTAATCCGGCAAGCATTCTTTCAATTCAATTCTGTCTCCCGGAAACCTTCTTTAAGGGGTGGACCCACCGGTCCAGACCCTCGGAGGGTGGGCATAGACCTACATGTACCAGGTTGTTTGACGCGTGCTGTCTGCACAGGCTCGTTCGGAAGGCTCAAATGCAGTGATTCACATTCAAATGACTGTTGCTACGCTACGATGCCTTTTTTTTTTTTTTTTTAATAGTTGAACCCCTGGTTGGTGGATTTTCTGTACCCGCCCCCAACGACTACTGCCGGCACCCCCAATGGCTTCTATTTGGAATCGTGACCCAAATTCTTCAATATTGGGGGAGATCTTGCTGCGTGTATTTGAATTCAGCCGGCAATCAAATCCATGGGTTGGGTTCGTTCCTGAAGATAGCTCTGCAACTGCATGGATACGATAGATCCAATCCTGGACGTTGATGGTCATTTGAGCCAATGGACAGCCTTGTCCTTCCCAAAAGGGCTAAGCCGTCAAACTCTACAAAAGCCAGCATGTTCTGCTGTCAAGATGCATGCAAAGGATCACGAGGAATTGCATCTTTCTTCGCTGCATCTACCCTGTGGCCCGGGTCCGCATTTTCCAATTTGCTTCTGTTCTCTCTGCTCCTTCCTTCGGACAAAGTCGTCCGCGTGGGATTAAACCGGTTTTGAAAAGTGGCGGTACACGTCACAGACGTGGCAAGTGCGTTACGAGCTTGTCGCTGTGGACGTGGCTGACAGTACTGTAAAGGCAGGCGCGATACCTTATCGATCAACACATTTGAAGATCACAATTGCATCGAGATTCGAGAAACCTCAACACCCAATCCCTTATTCTTCTATGCAAGAAACGTCACTTCGCAACGTCACTTTAGAGGCTGTGGCCTCTGAGAGATCACTATAACTCCAGAGTCCACATTTCAGCAATCCACCCATTGACATGGCTATGACACCACGCTTTGGCGCATAAATCCAATGACGTTACACCGTTCCTCTCACAAGCGGGACTAACTCCAGTCAATATGCACACAAACGACAAGCCTCAGTTGTCAATGTGAGTTAAGCGATCGTCCCGGCTGTATGATTTCATTTTCCAGTACTTACATATGTCGATCAGGCCCAGTCCTCTGGTGCAATCATCAAAACGTCACTTACCACAGGACAAGGACCCCTGCGCGGATAACTTCAAACGTCAACGGCCCAATATCAACAAATCAACCCAAGAGCTCACATGCAGTGACGTTACTGAATCCCCAGGGTCTAGTTTCAAACTGGATGCAATGCTCCATTCGACCAGCACAGACAACGTGGATTTCTCTCAGAGTTCTCTCGACCCCTCTCCACGAGAGCCCAAAGACCCCTATGACGACCTTTTCGATGATCTGGAGTTAGACCAATACCTAGAGAGTCTCCCTGGGCCTGTCTCCATTGAACGCTCTGGGCCTTCGCTATCTCTGGACGACACAGATGAATTCGATCTGAAACAATCTGACGAAGATGCTCTGGATGAGCTTTTGAAACAGGATACTTAGCAAGAGCCCCAACAGCCACCATCAAGTGTTCTTCGTACATGGAGTCGAAATTCGCGATCAGCGGACGAGTTTGATCCGCAACTGCAGCGTTCCTCACCTCGCTCTTCTTCATATATCCCAGAATCCAGTATCAGATATACCCCGTTGCCAGAGGAAATCGACTGGAGGGCGGTTCAAGAACACACACGCCAGGAACCAAAGCCCGTGTCAACAATCGGGGTTTCCACTGCAAACAGGAGTAAAATCCCCGAGCACGGATCACGAACCGTTGAACAAGAAACGTGGATCTCTTCCCAATCTCGATCGTCAGCGCCCACAAAAACACATACTTCTACAGTAGTTACTGGTCAATTATTGTTAAAGCCGTTCAAAACGTTTTTCAATCTACAGGAGCTCTTAGATGCTAAAGAACAAATATTCCGAAACCAATCCGAGATCACATTCGAACTGTTTGCTCGGGTGGTTTACTCGAGTCGCGAGAACTTCCACAAAAAGCAGTACTTTCGCTTCCGAAGCCTGCTCAAGGAATGCCCGCCTTATCTTAATGGTGCTCTCCTGGGCTAGGAGGCAGGGAGCCCTGTCGATTGCGCAGCTCGGGAGCTACTCAAGGCGCGATCCTCACACATGAAATGCTTTTGTCGATGCAAGTTGCGATCAGACCCCAGATCAGAATCCGGCTGGGGCATCATGGTACTCGAGATCTGCACTACTACGTGGAAGGAAATTGAGGGAGCTATGGATGCTCTTGGGAGAAAGGATCTGGATGAGCCAGGGAGTTGCTCTAATAATTTTGTGAGTTGATGACGGAATTAGCTTCGAAGATGGGCCAGTTTCATGGGATATAAGTATTGCTTCGTTTGCCTGTTCTACGAGTTAGACAAGGTGTCTAAGAATCGATCGAACAAAATCTTTTTGTTTCTATGTCTATCTCTGTCTAATAGCCAGTAGTATTTCCCGTGAACATGGAATGCACCACATACCCTAAAGCCAATACAAATACTATTTAGATAGAAGCCAACAGAAATCGAATGCAATCGATATCAAAAGTCTTTAGTTGTGTTATAATTCGTTTAGAGGAAACGAGCATCTGATCAAGAGAATGCATTTGCTGATGGTACTGTTCCGCTCAAGTCGAAGAAGTGCTTCCTGTGAGGTGAGTTGTTGTGAACTCGATGCTATGCATCCCTAACTTCTGAAGTTTAGTTGGGCTCAATGAGTTCCAAGTAAGGAGCCATGGCCTTTTGGGCAACAGGCTTTATCTGGCGCAGTTCTGTTGCAGTAGGAGCCTTTGCATCGCCCCGACGTCGACGCCAGCTTTCCGCAGTTTCAAACAGCGCAGCATCCTCATCCTTGCCTGTAGGATCAACAAACTGGTACGACCGAAACTCGCAGTTTGACCAGCCGGTAGCTATAGAGTATGTTAGATCGCTATACTTTCCCTCCATGAGATATAGTTGCTACTTACCTCTTTCTTCTGGCACACCATACCAGTCATCGGTCAAAAAGTGCAAGATTCCTCCGTGAGACACAACGGCAATGTGCTCATCACCACTCACAAGATCCCTTAGAGCCTTTCTGGCTTTATGGCCACGGACTGTGAGCTTTTCGAGCGTAGGTTCATACTCGCTCTCAGGACCCTTATCGGTCCAAGTCTCTTCTACCCGAGAGTAATTAGCGATACCCTCGAACTCGGCCTGCACTTTGGCCACTGGAGATCCAATATCACAAGGATTGTCAGAGACCTCTTGAAGAACAGGCATGGTGATGATTGGTTTGAGCTCGTCGGTGCCGAAGGCGTGAAGACAAGTGTAAACCGTGCGACGCATAGGCGAAGCAAAGAGTTTGGTAAGCTTATCGTGGTAAGGGAATTCTTTGCGCAGAGCAGCACACTGTTCCTCGCCAAGGGGAGTCAGGTCAGGGTCTTGAATCGCTTCATTCTCGAGTGATAGATTGTGGAAGCCTTGAGCGTGACGAACGAGGTGGATAGTAGGTGCCATGATGATGTATATTGTAGAACAGGTTAGTAGTAAGATGTAACTGAGCGATATTTCGAAAAATGTCTGGAGTAGTAAAGAAAATAAGTCAAAGGAATAAATAGGCTGGCAGGATAAGACGGTTCTTATTTAAAAGAATCACGGTAGACGGACGGCAGGCTGTACAATAACAGGGAAAACTTGCATCACAGTTGCTACTATGTAATGACTCAAAACACCTCCCAACATGGCCCCGCCAAAGCCGGTGTCATGATCATGACCGGCGACGGGGCCAAGCTGCGTAAGCGGAGCTGCCCTCCTTGGTGAGCGGCGTGCGTGTCCATCGCTTATCCATTGGCCAATCTGGGGGGGTTTCCGGGATGCATTAGCCTATGTAGCTTATTCGTAATAGAGTGACCAGTCAGTCAGGTCGCCTCGAATACCTGTTGCGTATATTCTTCGGTTTTGTGACTGTGATTGCAATTGAAGAACGGTTCAACTGCCCAAGGAGCCGATAATCACATATGAGACCGCCCAATACTATACACCTACTCATTCGTTTCTCAACCTCTCCTTGGGCAGTTGAATCGGTGTATTGTTTTCGTCTCTGATGCTTTTGCTAAATGTAGTCCTTCCTAGTGGCTCCATCAAGAGAGTTTCAAAGAGACTCGTTTCACAGGAACCCGTTGCACGTTGCGCCAAAACATCGAATGGTATCACAGTTCAAATTACTTATCTATCAGCACACCCGATCGTGGGCCATAACCTTGATCTGTCCTGAAACACATCCTTCTGATCGTCTACGACAAATAATCCCAGTCAAACGCCATTACTCAACCAATAGTTAGTCAAGCACCAAGTAAGTGAATACAAGTCCCTGGCTACCATCCGGTACAAATTTAAAACTCAATCAGGGCCTCCTCCTTGACAGGCTGTTTCGCAGGTTCCTGCTGTGGCACCGAGGGGAATGAATCTTGCGTGTAACCACCATACGCCCAATTCTGCGGTGCTGCGGGTGGCTGCTGATGCTGCTGTGGCATAGAAGGCTGCCAGTATGCTTGCTGCTGCGGGGGAGGCGCTTGCTGGCCCATCTGAGGCTGCTGAGGTTGCGGTGGTTGGGAGTGCTGTAGTTGGGGGGACTGAACAGGTTGCTGAGGTACCTGTGCTGGCTGAGAGGGGGTCTGGCCTGGCGTAGGCTGCGAGGGGACAGGCACCGATCCTACAGGGTATTGCGATGGCGATTGTAAGTTAGGATATGGGGACTGCGCAGCGTCGGGTGCCACTCCCGGGGCAGATGGCCCGGGAGGAGCCTGCTGTGGCTGCTGAGGTGTGAAATAGTACGAGGCGTTGGGGTCGTTGGGGACTGGCGCCTGCGGTGGTTGGGGGTTTTGTGCTGGTTGGTTTGGATCGTGTGATAGCTGCTGGGGCTGCTGCTGGTACCGGTCTTGAGGTGCCGAAGGTGCCCTATTCTGCCAGCTATCGGCCCCCTGAACATGTTGAGGGGGGTATTGGCCGGGCTGTGGTTCCGGCGCAGATCCATAAGGAGGATACTGGGGCTGTGGCGTTGCGTGCGGTGGTTGTTGGTAATGTTGGTGTTGAGGAGGAGCCTGGTAACTAGCTTGTTGTTGCCCAGTGTAAAAGTTTTCCGCCGCACCGGGATTGCTGGGCATCTGAGAAGAAATAGAAGGATAAGGGCCAGCAGGCTGGCGAGCTGGAGGTAGATTGTATCCACCGAGACTTTGCTGGCTATATGCCTTTGAAAGTCTATCTTCCAGCATACGGTCGTAATAACGAACGACAGTCGAGAGCTTGGCATGGAGATCAAGTAATGTGTCTATGCCTGTGTTAGTTATGGACACTTGTGGAGGATGGTTTACTCACCATGCTTGCTCATGGTCTCTCCGTAGGTTCTGGCGAGCTTGGGTCGCAATGTACCAATGCTGTCGTAGAGCTCCTGAATCTGAGGTTCACGAAGAATAGTTCCTGGGGGCTGGGTCTGAAGACGATCCACCAATGTTGCAAACAAGTTGATATTCTCCGCTTCCACTGGAGTTAATTCGTAATCGTTCTTAGGGAGAACAAAGTTGGCGGGGGAAGACGCATTGACAGAGCTGGATGTTTGCTCCTTGAGTGCCGTAGCGTGCCTCTTTTTCTGCTCTTCCATATCAGCCAAGGACGCGGCGATAGCGGCCTTGAGGTCGTCGTCATCCTCCTCGGCTTGTTTAGTTACGGAAGCATTACCATCGGTTACCTGAGACGCTTGCGCAGGCCCAGTAAAGCCGTGGGAATGGGTTTTGACTTCCTCCAAACTCATTGCCAATGCTTTTTTCAAATCCTCATCAAACCCATCGTCAACTCGGGCATTCCGGGGCTGCATAGCGGAAGTACTGCGTGTCTTATGAGGGTATGTCGGTGATCGATCGAGCGACGGGTTGGGGAGTTTATGTCCCTTGTTGGTCAGTTTCGCATAACATCCGTCGTCGACTCGTACAGGTGCCATGATGCCGAGATGGGGAAGCGCAACCACCTTGGCAGAACATTGCTGGTCGAAACAGTTGCCGCAGTTTCGGCAATGATGCTTTCGGTTCGTGAATGTGAAGGGTGTTCGACATCTCATACACACGTCGGAATCGGTCCATTCCGGTGGCTAATACCATTAGCTAGTCGCCAAGTCGAGCTTTTGTGGTGATACTTACCGCACTACTGTCAATCATACTGCTAGCCACCGATGTTTTGGGAGGGAATTGATATCCGTCACGCTGCAAGGTGCGGTACACTTCGCCAATGTATGAAAGTTCATAACGTCCCTCAGTAGCGCCCGCCCATGATTGTATAAGCTCGAGGATTTTTGATTTGACGTCGGCGTTAACAGCAGCACCACCAACTGCTTGGAGAAGCGACACCAGGTTGTCCATAAACTCTCGTGATGCGACTTCGGCAAGGAAGTGCGATCCACCATTTTTAACACAAGTATCGGTAAGCTGATAAAAAGTCAGCTTGGAGGGTTATAATTGATATGGCAGAAGCCGTACGTTCAAAGCGCTCAGTTGAGTGTTTGGATTCTTGTTGCCGATGCGCTTCTTAAGGGAGCGCATCGCCTCTTTGGGCGCGACCGTCTTGGATCTAATGACATCGGAAATCTCGAGGTTAAGAGCAATATCCTCACTGGAATGCCATGTTAGCGGATGATACCACGATGTAGACTGAGCAATAACGTACAGGCTGCTGCTCGTGGCCTTCTCGATCTGCTCGTCCAGGGCTGTATTGGCGGACGACGACCACCAACTCATCATCTTGAATTCGGCACCAACGATCAATGAGAGTGATGTACGCTGAAGAAACAAAGTCAACCAGTACTGGAGCAGTCGGGTTCTCGATTTGGCGATATAAACTGTTGGGAAGTGACGGCGAAGCTGCTGCTATGCGATGCGATGCGATACGATACGATGAGGTTGTTGATGACTGATGGAGGTTCAGCATCTAGCTTGGTTCAGGCTATCACGAACCCCAGCCTCTGTTCAGGTGCTATTTGGTCTTACGTAGAATGGTCCCTCATAAAGTTAGCTCAACTGTCGCGGATTGGACGAGAGCGGTCATTGATTCCACAGCAGTTCACTTCGAGGAAGCCTGGACCCCACTGAAGACCGATACTCGTAGGGCCTGTCGTCAGCGCGGGCAGGGGCACGGTCACACTAAGCTGTTGGTCTCTTGAGAGAATGACGAAGCTAGAGGGTTCTTATGTGGCGTAGCTATCTCCTCCAGTGTGTTAGGTTTAGTACACTAGAGGTGGCTCATGCGCTGGGCGAACAAAGACCTCTATGAGGGGTACTAAAAAGACATAAACAACAGATACTTTGTCTTAGCGGTGGATCCAGCTCCCCATCAAGTACCTGTCGACCCTGACTTCATTGGTACCCTCCCCCACAGAGACGTGCCGACACCTCACCTCATGGCATCCGGGCACTCAGGCGGCTCCTTTATACCAACTTCTTTGTCCGAGGCGATTCGAATATCCCTCCTCCACCGCCTCGGTGATGTCTTTTGAAGGACTGTGTCTTTGTCGCGTTTCTTTTAGTAATCGGTTTTTTGAGTTATGCTGCACGTTCACGCCTTCTAACCTAGGCCAAGACGTCACAACACTTAATACTCCGCCACTCCAAGGTTGCGTCCCTGTCGAGATATACCTTGCAACTACAACCACGAACCTCTTTCCCACGATTTGACGCTGAGCCTACATCCAGTTTGCGAACTCGAACCCTTCGACCGTCTTTGTAGTATAATTCGCTCTGGCAGAGTAAGCCATCATGGCTTCTCTAGGCCATTCACGGGCAAGCAGCGTGGCCACACCAGGATCGCACTCCTTAGGGAGTCCAGGCGCATTCAATCATGGTTCAATACCGACTAGCCATCGAGGAGACGACTCTCCCTCGAAGGCTTCACTTCCACATATCGACGATGTTATTGCTCCTCCTCAAGACCTCGACTCTAATATGTCGGCCCGGAAGCTTCTCGAAACAGCCGAAACGGCCTTACGACAAGCCGAGATGTCTCGAGACTTTCGCAGACCAGCCATTGCTCTGAAGGAATACATACGAGCCTCCATCATCGCAATTCAAACCCTCCCCAAACACCCCGACTATCATGATCTCAAAACCAGCCATGCGGATTTCAGACGGGCTCATGTGAACCTCCTTGCCAAGATTAGCCAGCAGGATCCCATATATGCTAAAGTAAAGCAAGATATCATCGCAGACAACAAACGATCAGGCGTACAGCCACGGATAGTCCGGTCGAACTTGTCGCAGGGGGGAAGTCGGCCCCAGACTCCGTCAGGGTTGACAACGGATGGAACCTTGTCGCCGTCCAAACCTCGCTTTAACGGGGCTGTCACCAATGGTTCTCCTGCTCGATCAAAACCGACAATCCATCCAAAACCTCAGTCTCTACATGGGAACGCTATCAAACCGGGGGTCCAAAGGGAAACAAGGCCAGTAAACCAGGATCTTGCTGCAAGATTCGCCAACCTAAGAGGCCCGCAAGCATCGCCCGGGCAAGATCCTCGTATCAAGACACACCACATACCACTTTCAAAGCCAATGGGCCCTCGAGAGATGCCTCCTCCTCGACCGCCAAAGGTTGGCATCGACACAAGTGCGCCGACTCTACCAAAAATGCCCGATGCAATCTACAGCCCTGCTCGTGGAAGCATTTCAGGAGAGGTAACAAGGCCACCCTCAAGTACACCACGTAGCTTGTATCGCACAGCGTCGACAGCTTCGGGCCCTGGGACACCTAGCGCCCCATCACAGTCGCAACCTGACTATTTCGCCCCAACGCAAAGCTATTCCAACAACTCTATCCCTCCCGCCCCTCCTAGCAATCTGACCAGCTCCATCAAGATTCCTGATGGACATACCATTTCCCCCGAAGAGTTGTACCAGGCCATGAAAGCCAAAGGCAGAATTCTGATAATAGATATTCGAATGCGTGACGATTTCAACGATGGACACATCTTGTCGTCGTCAACAATATGCATTGAGCCCAGCATTTTGCTCAGAGACAGCCCCTCCGCAGACGATATTTCCGAAAGTTTGATCCTGTCGCCCAACCAGGAGCAGTCTCTTTTTGAGCAGCGTAATCTCTACGATCTAGTAGTTTTCTATGATCAAAACTCCAAGGATGTTCCTCGGCAGCCACGAAATCAGGATGATTTGGCAATCATCTCTCTCCACCACGCCCTGGTTCATTACAACTACATGAAAGAACTCAAGAACACGCCAAAGATGCTTGAAGGAGGTCTAGATGCATGGATTGACCTAATGGGACAGGCGTCACTAGGATCGACCACTTCAGCCGTGAGCAGATCAGGGCAACTGGACCGAAACATAAACCGACAATCAGGCATCGAGCGGGTGAGGTCCAAATATATCGTCAAGCCTCTTAAGCCAGACGAAGTCAAGGTTTGGCAAGAAACACTCAAGCATGATGATGATATGCAAACGGCATCTTCACCGAATTTTACACGTACTACCGAAGACTTTCTGAGAAGGTTCCCACCAGTGTCCCTGGAACAGGAGTCGATGGTTTCTCCGGAGGAAAAGCCTCAAAACCGAGCAGTTTACGGGCTATCTCACAAGGTAGATCTATATACAGACTTGCCTTCGCCGCCTACAAGACCAGCGCCTGCTCTTCCACGCCGTAGCTACAGTGGCCTCACTGAGGGGCGTGATGAAAATGAGCTTTACGGAAACAACAATACGGTTGTACCCGCACGACCATCAAGAGTACCGACCATGAAATCCTTGGAGCGCCAGTCGACGGGTGATTCAAACAGATTCTACACCGGGCTCAACAACCCCCATAACTGGTGCTACGCAAACAGCACACTTCAGAGCCTTCTTGCTTCACCCGATTTCGGTAAGATGTTGGCGAATTCGGAATGGGCCGCCAAATACAAGGCCCCGAGGAAACAAGATGAAAAGATCGACCATCCCCAACTCATGATTCGCATCATCTCGAACCTATTTCACTGGATGAACTCGGGCAAGTTTCAAGTTATGAAGGCTCAAACACTCATGGTAAGATAAAGAATGACAAGAAATAAGAATGAAGCTGACTCGACCACAGGACTACTCGCGGCATCTTTGCGAACAGAGTCGGAGTATTGAGCAGTTTGGCGGATCCCAGCAACAAGACGCTCAGGAGTTTATGAGTTTCATTCTGACACACCTCCACGATGAGACCAACACACGGCGAGACCGACAGGGCAACATCCCACAGCCGGACACTTCTCGCCAAACACTGCTGAAAGCTGCTATGCAGTTCTGGAACAACCACTCCGAATACAACCAATCTATCGTTGATCGCTTCTGGCGTGGTCTTGAACTATCAACCGTCGAGTGCCTCGAATGCAGCACACGTACCTACATGTATACCACCTTCGACCTTATCACCGTTACGGTGGGCATGGGCCGTGGCATGACTCTTGAGCAGGCTTTCGACGAGTACGCCTCGAGCAACACTATTGAAGACTTTGCTTGCGCCCGTTGCTGCCGCCCGACTCACGCTCAACAGAGTCTCTCATTTGCCCGCTTTCCCACCCTACTCTGCGTCGCGTTTCGCCGCTTCAACTACCAACCGGCCACAAGAGATACCCGGAAGTCTACTGCGCCTATCACATGGGACTTCAACGACACTGACTTTACTCGCTACTTCCTCCCTCGAGGTGCTCGCGAGTCTTCATCCGGCACCGATCCCATGGACCCAGCCTTTACGGGACCCTTCCGTTACGAGGCTTACGCAGTCATTATTCACACCGGCAGTCAAATCAACAACGGGCATTATCTGGCATACGTGCGCGACTATACGTCTCACGACCCATATGCTTGGTACTGCTGTAACGATACCCGCGTGACAAAGGTTCGCATTGGAAGTGGAGATCGCGATGATGTTCAGGAAGAGGTTTTCAAGTCTGGACGAGATAAAGTCCCTTATTTGGTCTTCTTCCGCCGCAAGGGCATGCGTTAAGCTCGCCACATTTCAATATGTGGCTACTAATACCGCCCGTATTGCCTATCTGGGTATTCCGTTGAATACCCTGCTTCTTCGCCTATTTCCACAACCTGTTCTCGAAACGCTCAAAAGACCTGTAACGAATTCAACCATGGTTCCGTCTTGTGCTTTTTCCACGTTGTGCAGGTAAAGTGTTGCTTATGCCCTCCAAGCTCTTCAATCTTGAAAGCTCCCAACTACCCACCTTAACGATCGACCTTTGCTTTCTAGCGTAAATGTATTTATTGGTTTATTTCTTGGCCTGGCGCTTTGCTAGGTGATGTGGAAAGATGTTCTCGGTCGCCTTTCAGCACACGTGTATTGTATTTAGCAAGCTAGGATCGCGAGGCATTGCACGGAGTGGATGGCGTGAATCTTTGAGTATATCTGCTTGGGGCGTCATAAATTACAACTCATGGCTCGGTGCACGGGGAATCTCTTTGTTAGGGGCAGCCTTCATATGCTCATCTATATATGAACGACACTTGGTTTGCTTCAACCACTAGATGTTATGGTTGTACGTTCAACTCACGTTTCCTGCGGACGTAAAGTATTCGTGATATGGCATCCAGACAGCAGCAAGTCGATTAGGCAGTGTCGTTTCGGCATTGCAGTCGCCGTGATCATTCTCCTTCAACCAGTCGATGTCAGGTGCGAATCAAAATAACATCGGCTCACGTCAAAACCAGATTTGAAATACGTAGTAGCATTAGAGCAGGGTATTGGAAATAAGCACAATATGACCTGGAGCTTCCAGCGTCGTTACAAAATTTCCCTTCGAGATATCTTGGAGCCAACGCCACGACAATACATTAGACACTAAAAACAAAACCGAGCTAAAAGTCGATACACTCTCTCGTCCCTCGTTCGCTCTTGGTATCCATCGTTTCAACTTCAAAACATGATGTTCCGCAATTTCATTGCATATCCGAATCTATCGTTATTTAAGAGCGCTCAAGAGTGGCAGCAATGTCCTTCTTGAAGTGCTCGGTGATCTTTCGTCGGTTAAGCTTCTGAGTAGCAGTAAGAAGTCCCTGGAACGTGTTAGTGACGTATTTTATGGGCGGTGAGGAAACAGAGGGGCGTTCTTACGTTGTCCGAGGTCCATTCCTCGTCTGTGATCAAGACACCAGTGACAGTCTCCATACCGCTCAAACCAGCACGCTTTGCAGCAGTCTGAAGATCCTTGAGAACAAAGCTCACCATCTTAGGGTCAGTGTGGAGGGTGTGGATGTTGTGCTCATCAAGACCCAGCTCTTTTGCCTTGTCTTGCACGACCTTCTCGTTCGGCATGATAACAGCAATGGGACGTGAGTGCTCGGGGTCAGCGTGGACCATGACGTTGCCTACCGACTGTACGCCACGATACACGGACTCGAGTTTCTCAAGAGCGATGTACTCGCCACCTTGCATCTTGACGAGGTTCTTCACACGATCAAAGACTCGGAGGTGACCTTGCTCATTGAACTCTCCGATATCACCGGTCTTGAACCAACCATCAGGGGTGAGAGCCTTCTCCGTCTCCTCAGGGTTGTTCCAGTACTTGGTCATAACGGGCAGACCCCTGATCCAGATCTCACCCTGGGGGACCTTGGCCTCGGTGGAGTAACCCAGGTCAGGGAGCGCAACGAGCTTGACGTCGCAAGCACAAGGAGTAGGGCCAATGGCGTCAGGAGAAAATTCAAGCGGGCAACCCAGCGAGCCATTGGCGCATGTCTCAGTGAGACCGTAACCAGCCAACATGGGAGCAACGACCAGCGAAATGAAATTCTTTGTGCCGTCAGAAATACCACTGGCGCCATTCATAGTGAAGCGCATACGACCACCCGTCAATTCACGAACCTTGCCAAATACAAGGCTGTCGAACAAGCCAGCGAATGGCAGCTTATTCTTGGAAGCAAACGCTTTCCAGTTGTAGGCACCCCAGAACACGTTCTTGAGAAGGGGGCTAGCAGCCTCCAACTTGGAGGTAATGCCCTTCCTGACAGTTTCCCAGATTTGAGGAACACCGACCATGACGGTAGGCTTGAACTCGCGCATATCACCAGGACAGTTCTTCATCGACGCATCCGACAGTGTTCGAGGGTTGCCGTATCCGAGCGTTCCACCGATGTACATAACCAGGTTTTCGAGGGCCATTTCGAAGATATGGGCCAGGGGGAGGTAGGCAAGAATGCACTCCTTGTCGCTCACACATTCTTCGACACACGTGTACAAGCTAGTGACTGAAGATAAATGGATTAGTCAAACGTGTGCTCCTGAGTAGGAAGTTTACATACTGCCAGCAACGAGAGCTTCGTGGGTAATGCAAGCGCCCTTGGGCAGACCCGTTGAACCAGAAGTGTACATGATGCAGTAAAGGTCTTCCGGCTTGGCTGGGTTGGGCTCGACAGGGTTCTCTTCGCCGAGCTTGCGGAGTTCCTCGAGGGTGATGACCTTCAGGTCAGGGTGATCCGCCTTGAACTTTTCGAGCTCGCCTGCCTTGGAAAAGATGGTTGCGTCGTTGACGATGACGACCTTGACTGACGACTTCTTGATGGGTTCTGAAGCGGTCTTGAGAAGCTGAGAATCAACATACATGGCGGCGCAGTTGGTTTCCACAAGAGAGTGCTCAACGCCACTGGGGCCGAGAGTATCGTATGCTGTGACGATCGAGATGGATTGAGAGGCAGCAGCGTGGGAGGTGGAGATCCAGCCAATGCTACAGACTCAATTTAGAGATAATCACAAGAGGCGATTGGGTTGGAACATACCTGGTAGTGCCGAAAACGTGGAGCTTGTCCTCGCTGGTCAAACCGACTTTCCTTAGACCGGAACCAATCTGTAGAACGCGCTCGAGATACTGCTTGTAAGTAAGGTATTCGAAGCCAGTCAACTCAAAGTATGACCACTCCTTCTCGACTTCCCGAACCTCGCCATCGACGTTCTTCTTGATCTTCTTCTTCTCATTGTGCATCTCGATCAACTTGCGAGCACCGACAGCATGGTGGTTTGGGTAGAGTCGAGCACTACGCTCGGCGATCTGGAAGACGGTTCTGGCATCGGGAGCAGGATAGTTGATGAGACCGTCCTTGGCCTTGGGATGACGTCGAGGAATGGTTTCGCCAGGAATCTTCTCGTAGCCAGGAGCCTCGACGGTGAAGGGAGCCTTGTGCACCTGGTGCAGCGGCATGATGCCCGACGTCCAGTCCGACATGTTGATTGCGCGGGAGTTCACGTGGGAGGGTGTGTGAGTATGTGTATGTGTGGGAGGAAGCTGGTGGTGAGCAGCGTGCAGATGGAAGTGAAGATGAGGATGCAGGTGAGGGTGAAGCAAAAGAACTTCACAGAATGGTCTGCGATGACGACAGTGGGGGACGAGGTTATCGCGAAGTGAAAGGAGAAAAAGGGAAGAAGGATGAAGTGGGAGGCCGGTGCAATTAATGCGAGGAAGGGATGGGAAGTAAAGCCACGGACACGACGTAGGAGACAGAGAAAGCGCGGCGCAGGCGTGGGCGTGGAGAATGTCAACTGGCATAGAAGCAACTACGAGAGACCTCAACCAAAACCTGAGCTAGGTTGGAGCTACTGCCCACTGCCCGCAGGAAAGGCACGGCACGGCACCACAAAAGCAGTACCGCAAAAGCCCGGACCAACTGGAAGGTGGAGAAGGTCAGGACGCCAGCATGTTGTGTAAAGTATCCCGAGGTACCTGCCGACTACAGGGGTTGGGGATCGTATCTGTCTCCGAATTTACCTACTATACGTTGGCCATAAGTATAGCATGAGTCGAGGCACTGATCTTTGGGTTAGTTTAGTAGATCAATGCATCTACTAATTGAATTGATAGTTGCTAAGAACTTCTAATTCTTCCTAATAGATAGCTACTTTAGTATAGCCCTACAGTCTGTGGAGTACTAATCAATATATGCCTACATGTTCTGTGTTCGTTTGGATTGACCTTGGATAACTATATATCCACATCTTCCTGTTTCCCGTTGGGTGTTACAGTGTTGAAACGTTGAGGCATAATAATGATTACGAAAGGTACAGATACACACATCCATATACCATCCATCACCAGAGGCAAAATCCCCTCGGCAGACAAGTAAACCGAATAAAGACGCTCGTATTTCCCATTTTCAGATAAGAAGTTGCAATGATGCAACATAATTGGACCAGCTACAAGCTCCACACAAACATAATTCAGTCGTCTATAGCGACGGTCCTGTCTTGGCCTCAGTGAGCCCAGGGATAGCGTGTAATCCTTGAGAAAATCTCTTAGTCAATTGCAATTCATGTGAAAATGGGGTTCAAACTTCGTGCTATGGACTTATCGTTTTGCTAGGAGAGTTTCATGGCAATTTCCCTTGTGCTGCGGAAAAAAAGGTACGCCCAGGTACGAGCGAGGATTAGAAATCGGCCCATGCCTTTTTAAGATTAGCTCGGTATGTCTCTGGAGGTATGTAGCTCCAAGGAAGCGCTCAGGCGCCAAGCCCACTGGGGAAAGCAGCGAGTCGGTTGCTCATTGCGTCACGAATGGAGCCTCCAAATTTGCTTACCTACCACGTAGATTCAACCAAGGCGAGACACGACAATACAGGACTTTCAACAAGGCAACATATGGTCGTCATCATGAGCAGGTAGTCTTCGGTAACTTCGGCCGGTGCATTGATTGCCCAACGTCACTAGCAGAAAGTCCGATCTATCCACCAGCCATTGTAACCATACAAGCGAATGGCTGGGTTAGGGTATCCCAGGAGGAGGAGGGTCTGCTCGGTCTTAGGTTGTTGTATCACCGGATCCCAAAACCCTCGCTGAGGCTTGGCCGTTGCGTTAAGGCTGATTGGGGGCGTGTGCCTCAAGCCTCTCGTCTTCATTCCTCAATCAGGGAGATACCTTAGTAGTCAGACAGTCTGTACCTATTCGGATTGTCTTCCACCGACTGTGTCTGTAAGTTTAGGTACACCTACCAAATATGTATCAACTTGATGCAAGTCAACAGTTGTCAGCACCTTGTTCGGTACCGACGTGCAGCTGCGTTGCGATATCTGCATTTGTCGATGAAGACTACAGGACAAAACCATCAAGGTCTGGTGCAGTACAGAGTATCTTGGCAACACCTCTCTCTACCTCAAAAGGCACCGTGTATCTTTTTTCCTACCGGGGTCCATCCAACCTGTGCCTCCTCATGAGGTTACCCTATCGTGTCTTGACTCTTCAACGCCACACTTAATTACTCTAGACTCAAAAATTATCTGAGCGTGCCGAGCAATTGACGCCTACCTGGGCCTAGCAGCCTGGGTAGCTAGGATGAGCTTTAGTTAGGAAACAAGCAGCTCCTAACCGATACGGAAACTTAGTCCAGGGTCCATCACAACATGGATGTATGTACAGCTGTACATCATATAACTGTATCCGTAGCCTTAATTATCAACAGTGAAAGTGACATTCTGCAATGTGTTTGGGAAAACACACCAAATACCAGTCCCCCACTCCCTGTCGCCATTATTGGCATATCTCCAACTCCAACACTCCAATCTGCTAAGATCCTTGTTTCCAGCCACCTCACTTGAACTTCATCGTAGACAACTTGGACCAAATTTTATTCGAACCAGATTCATCAAGATGCATATCATGGATCCACCACCAAAACTTCCGGATGCCATCCCCGACATGGCTCCCCCAGACTCTTCAAGGAAGGTTGTGGGTGCTTGTCAGATTGGATCTGACGCCAGTCAATCAGCTGCGTTGCGTTGCATTACCTTGACCTGACCAGCCGAGGTGATGCAGGTTATAGTTAAGAATTCTATGTGGCATGTGTTAATGGCAGGATGGATGTCCACATGCCCTTGTCCTACTCCGTTCAGCAGCCATCTAATAAACCAATCTTGTTGGTCAGTCTCCCTCACTTCTTGACTTTATTCAGACATAGCCACTCTGGTCTCTCTTGGCGTGTAATTTTGCGTGCATATGGACGCCACCATCAGAAAAGCCAAGCATTTACTAGGTTACCCCATATTTAAGCTTGCTCACAGCCAAGACTGGGCGTTGGTCAGGTGTTGTTAATGAAGAGGGGGCAGACCAGACGACCTGTTTTATGAGAAGGTAGTCATCATGCTCGAAACCCCTGTATTCCGAAAGCAACTAGCTATATAGCTTAAGTCGACAAGCGTCTACATAGGTAGTATGGCAACTTTTAAGTACAACTTCACGATACTAGCCGGGATGGTTGAGTAACACAAGCTCCGCGACACAAGTTCCGCTGACTAACATAATGTTTATACAGCTACTTCTGTTGATTGGCGATGCCAAAATATCTCCAAAGTTGACGAAACAAGGTAGAAACAAAGCTAAGACATGAACTGAAAGACCTCGTGATTGAGCCAAGACGGTGTACTAATCACCTGAAGCAATTCTTGGCCCTTCCTTGAAAATGTCATAGCGAATAAACGCCATACGGCGAGAGTTGGTACAAGACGGAGAGTCTGATCATGAGGCTTTGTCCTTCTTAATCTTGATGCTTTCATGATGTAATTTAGTTATGGTGAGCTTCGTTTCAATAATGATAAGCCACTTTAAGCTAAGGGTACGTAGATGTAACTTGAGGGCGAGACTATCCGCTCATGAGACATGTTTCGATCAAGATGGATGGTATTTCGTCAATTCGATCTGCCAAGCTTGCCTTTTGATATGTGATCTGTCAAGGTATGCGATAGATGGTAGTTTTTGAAAATATTGCATGTGTTACTCATTGCTTCTTGTTCCTTGGACCCTGTTTTTAGCGTCTTTGCAGATCTGTCACCAAATTTATTTGAAGATTCAGGGGTATACTACCCAAGGCTGTGACTACTGCCGTCACAAACTGCCAATAAGAACTGGCTTGTCTCATACAATTGAGCCCGTTTATCACAGGGCAACTTATCTTGCATTAATGTCAATTGCATTGTCACTGCAAAGCAAGTATCACAGGCTGGCATTGACTGCACATGCACAATAATACTAATTAAAGAATGTCGTAAAAAAGCCACTCGCCTACTCTTTACAAATATTTTAGTTACTCACTATTTCGCCTACAAAAGACACGCGTACCTAGAGGCGGGTCAATTGAGCGATTCGAGGCTGCTCATTGGTCGCCGGCATGTTGGAATGGGAGCTCTCAGGGGCAGAATGACCCAAAATTACATCGGAAATGGGGCTTCCGCTTGACTTGACGAAGAACCAAAAGCTAAAACTCAAGCGTCTCGCCTCGTGTTTCTGTTTCTCGTGTGTTTTGCTGGAGACTTGGAATCTGGAATCCAATTCCTTCTACAACATCTAATACTTGACATTTAAACCCAAAAGACTGTCCTGTCACGCAGCTCATCTAGCCCATCATGGTGGCCCGCAGAAGTACCGAGCGTTCCAACGACTGGCTCAAGCCCGTCGACGATGATGAAGACGAGGGCTTCCTCGCCTTGGCTGAAGATGGCGACGCTGAATCAAAGGGCATTCTCGATGAGGGGAACAGGTCGACTCTTAACTTGCCGACTGCTGAGCTTCCCGTGTACATGACAATTCACCGGTAACCTTGCCCCAACCCCTGTGAAACCACAAGAGCCTGTTCAGTCTCTGTGGTGAGCCATTGTATAAGCTCACTACAGAAGCTGTCCTCTCTGGTATGAGATATCAGTATACTAACTCTTCTTGAGTGTAGAGTCCGGCGCCTAGTTCTTGCAAGTATCGGTAAGTCTTATTTCCCAGACTAGGTATCATGAATATTGTAGCTAACAAGGCACCAAGATGACCCTTATACTATGGAGCACTTTAGAGATCCAAAGATGAATGCTCTCGTTGTAAGACCATTAGTTGAAAGACTTTACAACCCAGATGACATATCGGTTGGTGAGTTTACCAGACAGAATCTCGCCTCCGACTTTCCCGGACTTACCGCTCTTTAGTATACTGTCTATTGGCAAACCGTGTCTCTTTCCTAAGAGACCAATCGACTGAAGTTCATCAGAGTGTTAACCAAGCTCGTGCGATCCTGTGTGAGCTGATAGCCAGCCGAGTCCTCCGCCGTTTCCATGAGGATAACCCAGGACCTCAAGGTCTTTTGCTGCTATCTCATATCCTCGTCGAGGGGTTCGATCCATTCCAGGGGGCCCCTAGTCACATGGAGCGACCAGCTAACCGCCCCCAGTGGCCTGGAGCTTCTCAAGATGGCCCTGGATCTGAGAGAAAACTTACAGCGCTGGAGTTGGCAATTGTCTCGGAAAGCAAGTTCTTCATCAGCTCTGCGGCTTGTCAGCGAGCTGTCGATGCTGTTCACAATGGTCAGATTATCTATACGCCACTGTCATTTATGGATTTCCTTCCGGATTACTACAAACGACGACCCATCTCCCTCTATGATCCTCGGACGGCACCACTCCTTAACCACCACCGTCTTATCGTCCCCCGAAACCGAAATCTGATCGAACTTGTTCACTTTGTTATTCTCCTGGGCTTGTATGTCATGACAATGGTCTCTCGCCACTCTGAAGTCAATATGTGGGAGTTCGCCTTTTGTATCTACACCTTTGGCTGGCTCCTTGAGAAGATGGCCGCCATTATCGAGCATGGCTGGGCAGTCCACGCCCAGAACCTATGGGCCTTTTTGGATATTACGTTCGGTTCCATCTTTGGCGCCTACTTCATTCTTCGCATCTACGATTTTCTGCTCGATCAGCTTCACTCCGGCTATGGATTACCAATCTTGTGTATTGCGGCGCCTGTCATGTTGACCCGAGTTGCTTTTAATCTGCTACCCAACAACTTGGTCTTCATCTCAGTTCACGCCATGATGAAGGACTTTACTATGCTGACGTTCCTCGCTACTTGGTGTTTCACTGGCTTTTTGCTCGCTTTGCAGTGGCTCGTTAGTGCTAGCAATGATGGCGATGAGGAGTTCAGTTGGTATGTCGTGGGCAAGTGGATGCTGTGGATTTGGTTCGGTCTCGACGGTGAAGGAATCGAGGAGTCAGTGCGGTTCCATATCATCATCGGTCCTGCACTCATGATTGCCTTTGCTTTCCTCGGCAACACACTCTTCTTGACCATTCTTATTGCCATGCTTACAAACACTTTCTCCAAGATTGTGGCCGACGAAACAGCTGAGATTCAGTTCCGACGCGCTGTCTTGACATTCGAAGGTGTTAAGAGTGACTCGATCTTTGCCTACCCTCCTCCTTTCAACATCCTGGCTCTGATGACGCTGCTTCCCCTGAAGCTTGTCACATCGGCCCGGATCTTCCATATTGTTAATGTGGCTCTGATCCGAACACTCAACATGCCTACTCTTCTCCTCATCAGCTTCGTGGAGCGACGTCGTCTGTGGATGCAGTCCAGACGTGCTTCTGGCAAGCGATCCAAGTGGCAATTCACTTCCTTGTCACCCCATAATGACGTCCAGGCTGTCTTCAAGTCTGTTCCGCCAACTGAGATATCCGACATCATCGATCAACTCGACCCCTTGGGAGAAGTTCCTATTCTTGAGGATGATCTGATGCCATCAATGACGGCCGACAACCCGCAGTCCAAGTTGAGACGAGTTAGGATGTTGCAACGAGAGGGACACAGACGAACAGGCGGTAACGAAACCTGGAGTAGCGCAAGTAGCGTTAAGGAGGAGTGATTTGATATCGACAGTTAGACCTACGAAGCATTGTAACGGCGAAATGGATTGGGCGGTTTTTGAGTTATGGCATGTTTTATGCGTTGGCAGTTTGCTTTTAGAAGAGTAGGAGTTTTATATGAATAGAATGGGACGAAAGCCAAGTATTGATTTATACAATTTTTGTGTTACTCGTAAACGACGGAGAAACCGAACATAAACAAGGTGCACTGTAGGCTTGAAGGTATAAAGAGTTTGGGTGGGTCCAAGCCGATGGATGGCCCCGCGGTCATGGGCTTTGATGGGAGCTAATGTAGGACCCAAACTTTAGAGCAACAACATCACTAAAACTTGCCGGATCTAACAAAGGAAGAATAATAAGGACATCAAAGTCAATTGCCCGAATCGCGATGCAACTGATAAGTACATAGACCTCTCGAAAACGAAACACTCCAGCGAGTCTTTACAGACCGAGCCATCATGACCTTGGGCGGCGAGAGCCAACCGCTGTCCCTGCGACCGCCTCCAGTCGCCGATCGCAAACCTCGAAACATCGCCGAATTCATTACTCGCGTCAACGCGCAGCCGGGCGGCTTTCGAGCTCTGTCGGAAGCCAAGCTCAGGGAGGAGATTGCTCAAGAAAATGCGACAAACGAAGACTCCCAGCAGAAAGATGTAGATATGGACGAAGCCGACGAAGAGGACGACGAAGAGGATCAGGATGCGACAAGAGATCCGCAAGAAGTGCGCCTGGAGATGTTCAAAAATCTTGAGTATGGGAAGCCCTTTCTTTCCGGGAGAATTGAATCTTGATTTCGAGTCGCTGCTGAGACTAACCTCTTCTCTCAGCATCGCAGGAAATACGGCCCTCCTTACCCTCGACTTCCTCTCCCTCCTCATTTCGAAGCAGAACCCTACACAGGCCGGTGTCACCCTCTCTCAAGGCCTGCGTGAGATGGTGGGAATCGGTACGATAGGCGCGGATAAACTGGACAACTCGCCCATAACTTCAGCCAAGGCACAGGAGCAGGAGAACATAGCACTGGGCTTCACGCTGATGCAAACCAACAAGGTACGCGACGCCGCTGAAGCTGCAAGCTCAGTCCTACAAAAACAAGTCACAGCCGAGGGGAAGTACTGGGAGGATATCGTCGCTGTACAGAAGTCGGGGTGGTCCATAACCAGAGTTCCCTTGGAAAGACATACACTGGGCGTTCGTTTTGGCTTTTCAGAAGGTTTGTTGACCTCCGCCATAAATACAAGCCACGGTTTTACTAACGCGCTCGATAGCCGCACCCGAGTATAGGAATAGCCTTGCACCAATGAGAAGAGGCGTTGATGGAACAGTCCAGCTCGACTGCGGTAAACTGGGAGGAGTTTCGGAGAGAGTCGTGGTGACGTTTGAGAGGGACGGCCAAATGACTGGCCGCTCTGCTCTGCCAGCCGAGACAGCTGTCGATGCACCCCTTGAAGAGCACGTTCTTGAGGCCCGAAACACCATCTTCTCGCAAGAGCTTTGGCATGAGCTTACACGAGAAGCCCGTACCCTAGCAGCCTACGACGTCAAGCCAGATGGCTCCCGGCTTACCTGCGACATTGACACAGAGGCCAAGTCCAGAATCATCCTGGAGTTGGTGCCACTCGGCACTTATGCTTCGTCAGATGATAGCCTTACAGACAATAAAATCGCCGAGGCGATATCACTATCTTTGCATATTCTCCTCGGCTATGCCCACCGACAGAACGAACTGCTGAGGACACGCCCTATGCCTCCCCATATCCCACGATCGCGTGGCCAGCAGATACATGCCCTTCTTCGCCCTATCATCGCCCGCCTCATGCATTCTAAAAACGTCAAGATTGTCACCCAGCATGTTGGCGACCTTGTCAAGTCGTTGCAGCGAGCTGGTATCCCCTCTAGTTTCGTTCTCAGCACTCCAAAGATGTCACCATCAGATTCGGATCCTTCGAATCAAGGACCCAATCAGCTCGCATCTTCGCAGGCCATGATCAAGAATATGCTGAACCATATCGAGTTCAACATAAAGCTTACCATCCTCCCCAGCATCACCTGTACCGTTCGTGGCCGCACATTCCAAGTTCCTGTCACAGCGACCCATTACACTGTGTTATTACCGTCTAACTCGCCTCTGTCATCTGTTTGCGCCCCCTACAAAGAAGGATACCCAGACCCTAACGCTTTGGCCGATTATCTCGGCACCGCCACCACGCGTCTGCTCGTAGATCACTACCTTTCCAACCTTTCGTCCCCATGGACACGGAGTATTCAGGGCAATGCCATCCGCAATCAAAGTAATGAGGAGTTTGAGTTGTCGTTCGCTGCCACAGAAACGTCGGACTTACGTGTGAGAAGCACATCCATGGTCGACGGTAAGCTGGTACGCCAGGAATGGACGTGGTCGGACGATGGCGAAAAGGAGAGTGTGCAGGCTATAGTCGACCAAGAGATCCAAAGGATCACATCGTGAGATGGAATACAAATTCTAGGTGACCAGGGCAAGGTAAAATGGAGTATGCATGGCAAAGGCTGGATAGACTTCTGTATCACTTTTTATAATGCATACACATACACATACACATACACATACACATACACATACACATACACATACACATATGCCAACACATCGCATGCACAATGATACACATAAATTATTAGAATTCGTTAGCCAGCTCCTACGGCACATGATCAGTGCTAGGTCCTTCCGTCAATCATCATCTGGGTTGTATCCCCTACCACCCGAGAGCATCGCATCTGGACATCAGATGCCGTTTCCTTCCAAAATCACCAGAGGTCTCGACATATTGGCTTCTTGGACTGCGATCAGTCTCTCGCCCTGCCACATCTCTAAGATAGATAAGGGTTGAGACAGTAGTGTTTTCTCCTCCCTCTTTGAATCTAAACAGTTTTAGAGAAAAAAATTGCCTCCTTTCATGATATACAGTAAGTCGTCGACATCGTGCCGGCGACATTCCATGGATGACCACACATTGTCTAAGTGGGAATGCCGAAAAGATTCTTTATGTCGTTTTCACTCAGTCGTCCAATGTAGGCACCTTGTTTCTCGTCGAGAGCCGCTTCGACCATTTCTTTCTTCTTGTTCTGCAGATCAACAATGCGATCTTCGACAGTCTCATTTGTCAATATGCGGTACACCTTGACTGGCTTTTGCTGACCGATACGATATGCGCGATCGACAGCCTGCATCTCGATGTAAGGGTTCCAAAAAGGGTCCATAATGATGACCCGAGAAGCAGCAGTAAGGTTGAGCCCTGCGTTGCCAGCCTTGAGAGATACCAACATGACTCGGACATCCTTACCATCACGGAAATTGTGAGCCGCAATGTTGCGTTGGGTTGCCGACATGGACCCGTCGTAACGTTCAGCTTTAGCCATGTTCTCGCGCCTCATGGCCACCTCCAAAAGATCGAGTAACAGAGTCCATTGGGAAAATATGATGGTCTTCTCTCCGGTTCCCTCGATTTCCTTGAGGAGGTTCAGGCATTCCGTCACTTTGGCAGCAGGTTCCCAGGTCTTACGCAAGTACCTCATGTACTTCTTGTACGCGTCGCGGTTCCTAGAAGCCTCTTTGCGTAGAGTCTTAAGCATTGAGGGTCTCACGTCGAGTGCTTTCTCTTTGCCCTTTCCTTTCGCCTTTGCTTTGCGCTTCTTTCCGGTTGGTGCTTCGTCATCAGAAAGATCGTCGTTAACGATAAAGTCCTTGAGATTGCCTTTCTTATCAATATCATCGTCAGATTCGTAGTCTGTGTCACTCTCCGAGTCTTCACTCGTGTCAGTTTCACCAACGTCTTCGTCTTTGACAGATCCTTGCTCGATGGTTTCAGGCATATGGACCTGCCTGAAGATATCGTATGAAAAACATTTAGTAGGATCAAAGTGGCCACGACAGACAGGGCACCTAGCCCGGCTGCTTTCGGTCCCCTCCTGTAAGTTGTTTACGGAGGCACTCTCAGCAATGCGGACAAGACACTCGCCGCAGCTATCATGCCCACAAGGAACAAAGAAGCTGGGACATTGGACGGCATCGTAGCAGATAGGGCATTCGAAAGATTCTATACCCTTGATCCTTTCGACGATGGCCTCATCGAGATCTTCGACAATCTTTTTCTTCTCGTCAGAGACTGCAGATGGTGCATCATCCACATCGAGGTTTAGATGTGGATGGCAACAAGCTTGACGAAGGCGGAGCAAGAGGACAAGAATGCTGGAGTAGTTCTTACTGACGGACTTCTCGCGAATATACTTGTTTACCAACACCTGGGCGTTCTTTTCCAATTGCTTGTAGAAGTCGAGTTCTTCAGGAGAGAGAGTAGCATAAACGACATCTTCGGTCTTCTCTGGCAGCCTGAGGATGGGTTTGCCCTCGAGTAACGAGTTTTTCTTGCGGCGAAGCATGATAGCTTTGAGGAACACTTGTAATTTCTGCATCGCGGTGCTTTTCGGGTCACCTTTTCGGCCGAATAGTTGACCGAAGGACTGGAGTGGTGAGTGTCAGTGGCAAGTAATAGTGAAGAATAAAAAACAGCATACCTGACGGAAGTCTTCCCACTTGCAGTAAGGTCTGACCTTGAGAAATTTGACCAGGGAGTAAAGTTCCAAGACACCATTCATCATAGGTGTTCCGGTGAGACACCATCGGTGAGTTGACTTGAGCTGGGTACATGCCTTAGCACTTTGTGTCTTCTCGTTCTTGATACACTGTGCTTCATCCAGGACCACGCGGTAAAATTTAGCCTTGGGATGCAGTAGTGGGAAACTGAGGTTCGGGGTTCTGTGGTTCCAGTCGATTTGATCCTCTTCGGGATTTTCCTCTCTAAACTTATCATAACGTTTGAGTTCGTGCGAGAGTGAGCCGTATGTGGTCAATACCACATCGTATGTGAGCAGCTCGTCAATCATGGTCCGTTTACCGTGATGCACATATACAGATAGTCTGTGAGACAATTTGGTCTTGGTGGCGATCTCCTCCTCCCACTGACGAATGAGAGCGACAGGAGCGACAATCAAGTTTGTCTGTTTGGTCAACGTTGAGTTTGTTGGTGGGCTTAAAGTACATACCTTGGGCCGAGTCGTCGCTGGGCGAGCCAGAAGAAGCGCAAGTGTCGAAATCGTCTTTCCCAACCCCATGTCATCTGCGAGAATACCACCCTTGTTTGTGCCTGATTCCATCTTCTTCATCCAGGCAAGGGCAATATCCTGGTGAGGGTACAGTGGTCTTTTTAAGCCAGCCGGGGCTTCCCCTAGGCCTGCCTTTGGTAAATCCATGTCGGAAGAGATGTTTGAAAGGAGATTTTCAAGCTCCTTTGCGTCCAATTGAGGTCCTTGAAAAGCGGCATAGGGATCGTGATCAGGATCCTGCATCCATTCTCGAAGCTGGGCAGGCAATGGATTGCCACCGCCATCTACTCCGTTGATAAGATCAAATCTATTTGCCCGCCCAATAATCTCGCTCAAGGACGACGGACTTGCAAAAGAACCTGGCGTGAATGAAGCGGGAGGCCTATGCGCAAGGCCGGGCATAGTAGCCAGATGAGGCGGCTGGTAAACACCACGTCTAGTTAAATCGGGATAGCCCATACCCATGTTAGGGAACAGATGCTCCGCGCGACCTGTAGGGTGAGGAGCACGAGCAATAGATCCTGCAAAGATTAAATCATCCCCTTCTATGGCGTGACGGTTTGGATAAGTTGGCACATGCACGTATTGGGGGTCTGCTTCCCCTTCAGGAACCGTAGAAGCAGGACCAGCTCCGGCTGGATCATCCCAGAGTATGTCGTACGAACCGGGCATGCGAAACGTGCTCTCTTCATCGGCGATTGGGGGCCCGGGGGGGAGCTGACTGCTCATTAACCGTGTGAAGGCATCGCTCTGAGGGGGCTGTATTGCCATCTGATCGGAAGAGTCTTGGCTATAAAGAAATCTTGCGAACTCTTCATCTTCCTGTTCTTGTTTTTGCCTCTGCTCGGCCTTAATCTGTTCTGCGATAAAATCATCATCCCTAGCACAGTTTTGTCAGCGTTTGCGAGAAGTTCGAAGTGTTAGGCAATTTACCCAGTAAGGTCAATGAAGTCAATAGGTCCATAATCTGGGCCGTTGCTGTTCAGTACATCCGAAGCCAGCTCCCCGAACAGAGGAGGAGAGAACCGGCGAGCCTTTGCTTGATTCTCATGTGCAGATAGACGAGCTGAGTCGGCTCCCCTTTTCCGGCTCGGCAGGGAGAAGGAGCCGTGGCCCATAGAAGAATTCATGACAGAGGCTGTATCTTGTTGTTGCCCACCTGAAAGAAAAGTCAGTTCAACGACAAAGAAAGCGGTAGAGAGAGTGTGTGTGAGTGATGTAGAAAACTGCGTTTGTGCATTCCTGCTTAGTACATGCGGTCTTCTTCGTCAAAGAGCAAGCAACCATGGCGTGATTCACTTGTTGTGTTTCTTCCAAAAAAGACCGAAACTTGACCCGCAAGCTTCTGGTGATGGGGTGACAAATCAGAGTCTCAACACATTCATTTCGATAGGGTTCAAACACAACTATGATAAACATCCATACCTGAACTAGAAGATGCACTGGAATCTTTTGGCGCAGCTGTAGTTTTGAGAGCTTCACCGGCTACAGGAAAGTTAGTTAGTTTACGACAAAAAAGGGTGCTTAACATATGGTTGTGAGAGCGATACGTACATATATTAGACTGTTTCTTCTGTCTCAAGTCTCGAAGTAGCTTTTTAAGGCGAGAAATCTCCTCACGGGCATCTTGTCGCATTTCCTCCACTCCGTCGTAGTCCGCATCAGCAAGGGAATCGAGCACGACCTTTTGTACGGTCAACTCCTCCCGGATCTCCTCCACACTCATAGAGGCGCTTTGGTCGGCCATCTTGCGCCGCAGCCTGCAGGAAGGCGAATGAGACAGCGGACAAGTGCAGTATCAACCGAGAGCCTCTCGGTCAGCGACAGCAGCGGGCCACAGGGTGTAAGGGGCCGGACATCAAGATATGGATACACAAGGAAACTTGGGTGGCTGACAACGCTCGATACTGCAGTCTGCAGATATGCGCATACACAAGGGACGTTTACTGCTTTGGGAGATACGCGCAAAGAACGCTAGAGTCGCTGAATATGCAACACTGCGAGGCAAATTGAAGTGAGGTGTGTGGCAGTTGGAGAGGTAGGAATGCTGGTAGATAGTTGAGAGATGCAAGGTTTGATGGTCAGGATGAATTGTAGGTAGCCTGTGACTGCCGACTCTTTGAGTGCATGAAGCGTACCCGACAGTATGGAAGGAGCTACGCCGCGTCACGCGTATTCACAGTGGAAGAATTGCACTAATGCAGGCAGCAACAGGTCCAGGTTGTAGTGGGGGAGGGGCAAACATTGTCGCCTTAATAGGTCGTCTAATTCTAGCCAGGCTGCCAGGGGGCATCAAGAAGATGACCTTGACAGTCGAGAGTCAGAGAGAAGAAATTACAAAGGCATTGTTATGCTATTTTAGGCAGGCTCTTGGAATGCTTATTTTCTGCACCATACCTACCTAGCCCAGAGGTCAAGTTTTTCGACACCTCCACATGTGACATGGTTAGTCTCCACATTGAATTGCCTACCTGCCTCTGTGAAACCACCAACTTTGTGATTGACAAGGTACAGCAAACAGCGTGCCAACTGTAAAAAGGGGTGGGCAGTATATCAATTAACATGTGCAACATCATGTCAGATCATTGATGAGACACAAATGAGCTCATATCAGCTGAACAGTGACATAAGTTCAGTCCTTGCAACTGTTGGGCCTGACCCCAGCTCTCTTACATAGCCAATAGCTTAAGCTCCAGTAGAATATTAACCCTTGTCTCTCTCTTTCTCTCTCTCTCTCTCTCTCTGATAAGAGCCTGAGTTAAAACAAGGAATGGACTTCTTGGCTGAGAATTAAATGATCACCCAGAACTTAGAATGTCTTGGAATAACAACGCTACGTGGCAGTAATGGATAGGCATAGGCAGGTGAAAGTGCAATACAAATGCAGATGGCAGGCTGCACCACCACTTGACCAATCTCAAAAGTACCCACATGGTTGAGTGCCAGTTGCTACTCTGATGTTGATAAAATGCATCATAATCGCATCACTACGGTCAATGGTTCTTACTTTGACCTCTTTAGAGGGGTTCAGCTGGGTTGATACCTTGTTCCACTGAGACCTTTCCATGCCATTCTAGGTAGGTAGGTAGTAGGCAGTCAGTTGTGCAACAATAAGCACAGCCGATCGCCTGCTTTTCGACCAAGAATGTACAAATGAACCGTTAATGGTAAGAAGAATCCGATATCATATTTATACTCATTCTGCCTAATCGTTCACAGAGCCACCCAGCCATCCAAACGATGCATGGTATTAAACGCCTATCGAGTCAGTCTCGAACTCACCATCCGTCTCAAACGCCATGGAAATCCCACAAAGAAAGCCAATAATACATGCCATGCACTAAAACATCTAGTCGTCGCCAGTAATCTTGTGCCAGACCTTCTCCACCTTGTGAGTGAACCAGTCCCAGACGCCTTCGCCTTTATCTTTGTCGTCATCATTATCGTCACTATCACTATCACTATCACTGTCGCTGTCGCTGTCTTCATCCTTGTCGTCGCTTCCCTTAGATGGAGCCGGTGACTTGGATGGCTTTGCTGGTTTCTTGAGTGAGACAGTGGTTTTGGCAGATTGTGTAGGAGCAACAGGCACTGTTGGCCGTTGAGGCTGAGTAGGCTTCTGGTGGACAGTCGGGCGCACGGGTTGGCTTGGCTTCTCTGGCACAGTTGGGCGAGCCGACTCCTTGGTGGCGGGCGGGGGATCTTCTGGTTCTTGGGGTGTATCTTCAGGCTTGTGAACACCGATAGGCTTCAGTGGGAGTCGCAGTGTTCCGTTGTTAGGAGCAGGTGTTAGGCCAACGGAATCACACAACATGTTGTACACCTCAATATTTTCTGATTCAAAAGTTAGCGACAAAGACATACTTTTTAGAAGAGAATCGAAACTTACGGAAAACATCGATTTGACTGTTAGCCGGGTGTGGGAATGCCGGGCCACGAGCAATGAAGATAGCCCGCATCAACGGGTGCTCATGATCGTATCCATGAAGACCTCGAGGGTGGTAGACGAGGTTCTTCTTCTTTCCGTCTTCAACATCAAACTCCTCTTTTGTCACGATGGCCCAACCTGTTTCAGGCACAATCCAAAGAGGAGCAATGCGATGGTGCTTGGAGAAGTGGTATCGCTCGGGCATGTCGACATCTCGGAGATAGACTTGAAAGTTGGGGTTTGATTTGGACTTCTCCTTCAGCTCATCGTAGAGCCCTTGCAAGTCATCCGGGTTTTTGGGTCGAAGGCCATACAGTGGCCAGCCATCAATGTGCTCGATCTTGCCTGTATCAATGAGGTCCTCGAGTTGAATGAGGCGCGAGATGTCAGTCGACGCCATGCCGTGATCCGAAACGACGATGACATTGACAATGTTTGTCAAGTTACGTTCTTCGAGACCGTGAAAAATCTTTCCTATCATACTGTCCACCTCCTGAATTGTCTTACGAATCTCGGTGGTATTGGGGCCGAACTTGTGACCATCGCGATCAACATGAGGCACATAAGCCGCAATAAGTTGAGGTCGTACGTCGCTGACGTCCAAAGTCTTGTCTTCAAACCCAGGCATATCCAGAAATTCCATAATCCTTGAGACTTTATTGTCGAGCGTCTCCTTGCCATTGAATTTGTCCATCAAGCTTGGTTCGGTGTTAAGAACATGCGCTTCGCTTCCAGGCCACATGTGAATGGCACTTCGGATTCCTTGTCTCTCTGCTGTCACCCAGAAAGGCTCTCCCCCCCACCATTTCGGGTCCAGACTCTGATCCGGATGGGTATAGTAGAATTCCGATTGAAGTTCGGGATCCCAGAATGTATTGCTAACAATACCATGGCTCTCAGGATATAGGCCAGTCGCCAGGGTGTAATGGTTGGGAAAAGTAACTGATGGAAAAGACGGGTGCATCCATTTGGGCGATACGCCCGTAGAAACAAACGAGTTCAGTGCGGGTGTAAGTCCCCTCTGAAGGAAGTCGGCGCGGAAACCATCCAGGCTGATGATAAGGGATGTCGGCGCAAAGAGGGCAGTTCCATTGCTGACCAGTGTCTGGTTCACTTTGATGTTTCTGCTCTTGCGATTCTTGGACAGCTTCCAGGCTAAAAGAAGCAAGATAGCAAATCCAATGGCGATGAGTGAATGGATGAAGACCCACCGGCGCCAACTGCGACGTCGCTGGGTCTTCGCTTCGGCAATCATATTGAGGTGGTGTCGATCAAGTTCATCGCTATCGTCCCTCTCGCTGCTCTCTCCCGTCGAGCTTCCCTCCTTCATGCCTCCCTCTTCCATCTCGTACATCAATTCACCATCTTCTCCGTGCTGCGCATGCTCTACAATCTTCTCGCGCTTCTTCTGTCGTCGCTGACGCCGGGTCTTTCGCTTCTCAACCACGAGATTTTCTGTCGAGCTGTTGACTGAACGGTTTCCAGAACTGCTTCCTCGGCGCCCAAACATTTTTCCTATATTGGGCACAGCTAAACCCGAGCCACGTCGCTCTCGCTCTTTCTTTTGTCGCGAATCGATCACGAGTCGGTCTATATCCTCCTCTTCCATCAATACGATGCGATCATGGGCGCGCAACTCTCTGCTGTTCCTTGCGCGCGAGATAAGCTCGTCATCGTCGGTATCGGTGTCCTGGTCGCTTCGAGAGTGAAGTGAAGAAGCGTCGTCGTCGTATGCGATCGGGGAAAGGAACGAGGCGTTGTCACGATCCGCTCGGGAAGATGTAGTAGTTAAATTTGATAGAGACATGGTTGTGCGACGTCAAAATGTTCATGAGGAACATAAAGTGTCCTCACAACTGCGACTTTGCGACTGTAGCATTTATTAAGGAATTCTATTTAAGGGGACGTAAGACATGGATGCTAGTTAGACCCTTGAATGCCTGCTACTGTGCTAGTGCTATTCAGTACAGCATCTTCAGTGCCGCCCACGAACAAGACTAGGGGCTAACTTCGGCTGGGCTCCACATTCATCCACTTTCGAACGACGATGGTTGTGAATGGTGCGATCTTATTTATTCGAAGTTTAATGGGTTGATGTTTGGTTTGAGAGATGCAAGGGATTGAGTAGAAACACATCCCTCAATGATCAAAGAGTCAGTGGCGTACGCAAGTACTTTGATTAGAATATCAGAGCGCCCGTACTGTACTAAACAGAATAAATCCCTAGGCTTAAAAGGCAAAAGGGCAGATTGAATTAGAAATCAGTCAATTCTTTCTGGCATGCAAAATTTCAGCCTATCACCACAGAGTACATCTCAAACTATCGACGGAAAGTCTCACTAAAACTCCATTTGAACTGTAACACTAAAAAATTAGACACCTTCGTCACCCCAGAACCGATCGAGGCAAAAGGAAAGTCTTTGCGGTTTATGTGGATCGAACACATGACCTTCAGATATCGTAAAGATTGAAGTTTGACTTCAGTCTGACGCTCTCCCAACTGAGCTAAACCCGCTATTGATTATGAGACAGTACTGTAAAATAGGTCAAGTCTAACAGACGCCGCCTCCAGCAAGATCGCTACTGTTAATTGACTTATCTTCGAGGGTTGAGGATGGAAGATTTCTCATATTAATTAGCTAGGGGTGACAAGACCAACGTCAGTTTGAGGTGCCGAAGCAGCTAAATGACATTTAATCGTACAATTCGAATTCAAGCACTTCACTTGGGTTGCATCTACTCCCTGCACACGTCATGTCCAGTGTCTACAACTTTCCTCCTCTGCTCGCAAACCATCCTTCAGCCTCATCTCGTCCCATGAGACTTGAAATCATAATCTTACCGAATACATCAATATCATCCGCTTGGGCTTCAGCAAGCACTTCTGCAAAGATGGCATTTGTTACCACATAATGGTTCTTGTCCCTCCAAGCTTCAGCAAAACTCAGCGGCGTCGTTGCATTCCACAAATGCGCCGACAACGTCCAGGCGTGGCACAAACCAAGCCTGCCATCGCATTGCATTCTTTTGCAGCCAGACATTATGCGATATGCCTGAACGAGAAAGAAAGAAAATAGCAGTGTGCGGCGCAGAGACTCCTGCAGAATCCAGTCTTGCCAAAATGTCTTCGTTGGCGCTATTGGATATGTAGGGAGCGCTATAACTGTTGCGTCTATGTCAAACTGCGCATAAGAGAACAGAGATACTGCAGAGGCTTCTATAGCTGGGATGATACGCTCTGCTGATGCGCGAGCCCCGATGTCGCCATCGTATAATCGAATAATCTGGTAGAGGATAAGAGCATGAGTATGCGCCAGACATTCCACGGGCGTTATTGGCGCCGGTGCTGCGAGGAGGTCGTTGACGCGAGATTCTATACTACGAAGTATGATCGGAGAGTTTACGCGATTCTTGGCCATATACAGAGCACAAGAAGAATGAGCATCTATACTGAAATCAGTGGGAGTGGATAATGTATATAGGTGCTTTGGTCTATTACCCTGCAACGATCGAGGCATCCCGTCTTTGTAAAGCAATGGATGGGACCAAGGAGTTTGATTCTCAAGAACCATCTTCTCGGGGGCTCGCTTTATTTCATCTGTCGCCCACTGGAGACGGTTCAAAATGCGCTGTGGAACATGCGAAAAGTCTTGTGTTGAAGGCGCAGTCAATGTCCATGGCTGTTCAACGAATTTCAACGTGTTGTCTTCCAACGGGAATTCCAATACCCCAATATCTCCAGAGCATGCATCAAGTTCCGAAATGACTGCATTGAAATCCTCGATTATTGGTGTATCGCTTTGAAGACTCTCTGTCATTTGAGGAGACGAGTCATCAGTGGTAAGGTAGTCAGGAGATACAGCCACTAATGCCTCCGATGAAGAAGAAAACTGCTCTCTCATCACTCGACTCGGGTACTGGCAGTGAATGCGTCTCTGTGAACACCGAAGACATGCTGGCATGGCAAAGTCACAACGCCGCTTGGCCTTTGTACAGGCGGCGCAGGATTTCCGCCGCGTTGGCGGATTGCCGCGTTCACGTGCGGTGAGAGACATGGTCGTCCCCGTTTTTTCGCCTCAACAATTGAACTTGCAGAAAATGAAGCAATAAGAATGAAGAAGAGTGATGTGATAAAAGTAGGATAAAGGAGGCAGAGTGTCCAACCACTCACTTGGGGTGATGTAAGATGCGCCGGGAAAAAATGGGGCTCGGCGGAACTCCGCCTGGCTCGAGACAGTCGGAGCCGGGAGTTCGACGGACAATGAGGCGGATCTCCGGCGACGGACTTCAGTGTTCAGCATACAGGGGATGAAGCGGACCTCATTCTGATCATTTTTCTATATAATTATATGAGATTCGCTTCACAATTGATAAGTATCAGAATCATTAAAACTTACACAATCACTTGTTTACATCACTACTGCTCAGAAAATATCATCAATCAATACACAAATCTCATTCATCTTCAAAATGCACACACCCACAGTGTTCGTCAGTGGAGCTACAGGTTGCCAGGGAGGTGCAGTCGCCCGCCATCTTCGATCCAAAGGCGTCTCTGTACATGCACTCGCCCGTAACCCAACCTCGGCAAAGGCCAAAGAGCTCGAATCTATCGGGGTCAAGCTTACACCGGGTGACTATGACAACAAAGACGCACTAGAGGAAGCCATGGAAGGCTGCAGCTCTCTTTTCCTGGTTCTCATGCCCGATTTTACAGACCTCACTGCAGAAAGGAGATGGGCTACCAGCATTTTCCTCGCTGCCAAGGCAGCTGGTGTCAAGCATGCCATCTACTCAAGTGGATTCAGTGCCGGCAATCCAGATAGCTTGAAATTTCTGGAAAAAGGAGGTTTCGTGGACACAGTCATTCGTAACAAGAACGCCATCGAGGAGCAAACTCGCAACGCAGGCTTCGATCACTGGACTATCCTACGCCCTGGATTCTTCATGGCCAACTTTGTTGAACCATTTGTCAGAATGTATCCTGACCTCGTCGAAAAGGGAGTTTGGACAACTGCTCTCACTCCTACGACTATCATACCCTTAACTGATACTGTAACCATCGGGCGATTCGGCGGCGAAGCGTTCTTAGACCCAGAACGGTTCCAAGGAAAGGAAATCACGTATGCTGACGACTGGCTTGACGCAGAGACCATCTTGCAAAAGCTCTCTATTGCGGTAGCTAAGGAATTCAGAGTCGAATACCTGTCGGAAAGAGAAATCGAGAAACAGAAATTAACCAATCCGTTTATATCTGGCCAACTTTGCATCCGGGACATGGCCAAACTGGCGACAAAAGAAGGCACTAAAGAATGGGGTATCCCGTTGAGCACATTCGATGAGTTCTTGCAACGAGAGAACGTGACTATCCACGAGACTTACCACAAATCTGGCTAGAGTCGTGCTTTAGAGGTAGCTAGAGCAAACAGATAGGGCGCCGATTAGTGCTTCACATTGCGATTTTGTGTGATTCCGCTCCGCCCTTGTATCCAGAAACCTTCTTTAATATCAGGGTCTCCAGTGCAGCTTGTATGTACAGTTCTTAAAGCCCAACCATAGGCTGTCATCCAAGATGCGCCATTATCGCCAAAACGCCCCATAACGCAGAAAACGTCCACCCTGCCCCTGATTGACGGTGTATCCGCAGAAGAGTCGTAAAATCCAAATTACTCATGTTGCATAACGCTGACCATCCAACACTTAGCGATGAATGTGCTACTCCAACAGTCTCAGAACCACCTGGCTCGACATCTACAAGTGTTTATGAGACCCTCCGGCCAGTTTCGTTTCTGAGAGGACCGGGTTCGTCAAGGAGTTGTATTGATGTTGCAGCTCATTGTCCTCGAGCCTGAAGATCTGAAACCGAAACGGGATAAATTCTATCAGCATCATATGTGGCACTTGCTCTCGCTGCGTGCTGCGGCCAACCCAATGGCATGCTGGATACGCGACGATGCGCGTAGCTTTCACCTTTGGGAGCAGCTCCATTCATTATCATATCATCGGCAGCGCGCCTAAAGTTGCTCTCTTGGGAACTGTCGTTATTTTCGAATACTGCGGCATTCTTCTCGTCAATACCCTTCTGCTTCCGCTGACCGAATGCCGCGGCTGCTGATGACCCAAAGTTCCGGGCTTGATCAATTGGGCCTCTGTCTGAAGTCTCATCCAAGAAGATCCATAGCATGAGGGCAAGAAGGCCAGTGATGACCAAAATTGTGAGGATGGCAGCTCCAGCTTTATCACCCGCAGGAAGAGGGTCGTACTCCAAGTCGGGGATGGTTCGTCCAATATCAGCGGAACCGCCGCCAGGATTAGGCTTGCTTGTTCCTCCGGTATTTTTCGTCAACGGAGCAGGCCGATCTTGGATCATGCAAGCAAGTGTGACTTCCAATGCCGCCATTTGCTGGCCCACGGTTACTTCACCTTCGAATTTGTTCTTGTTCCAGTAAAGACCACACATTTGTCCATTATCGCCTCCGGTGCATACGTTGGTGGCTGCAACGGCCGAGGCGCGTAAAAGTGGCATGATGAGGTCGTGAGTGTGAGGTGCCCACTGAGTCGTGACGGCTAACCAGCGGCTCAGATATGCCTTGAAGGACTTCTGGTCCAGATTGCAGAGCTTCACAGATTCACACGCGACTTCTGTCATGATGTTCTTCTGAGGCCCTGTGAAGAAGACCAAGACACCTTCAAGGAGGTTGTCAAGACGATCTTTCCAGACTTGGCTTTCGGTGTGATTGTACATGGCAGCGGCGCCAAGAATCATACCGCCCGCATTGTAGGAGAACTGGTAAGGTACCAATTTGGTACAATTGTTGTAGATGTGAGCACCATCGTAAACATACCAGGTTTTTGGATCAATAAACTCGGTCCCGATCATCCAGTCCCAGGTTTTATCGGCCCAATCGGCATAACTGTTATTGCCAGTGAAAAGGGCAAGACGCGCGCCCAGGGCGAAGAAGCAAGCCTGGGAGATTGAATTCTTGTAATCGTAGCCTTTATTCCACTGTTACTGTTTGTTAGTCTCCGTGTGCACGTTCCGATTGCTGTGAGTGTCTGAAATGAGAGGCAAGCAGCCAGTGAAACAAAAAGGAATCTGGAAAACTAGACAATGTGAGCAACTAACCTCAAATATTTGCCACTTTAGCCCGCCGTTGCAATGCTCTGTGTCCCAACGAGCAGCCTGTGTGTTGAAAACAGCTTGGGCAAGTCCAAGCCATTGTGGCTCATCAGGTTCGGGATGAGGGAAGTTGTACTCGGCGGCAGACATGACAGTGAGCGCCCAGAAGCCTTGGTCATCGTTTCCCTCTGTTCTTGTCTGGTTGATAGGCATGTAATCATCGTGCTCACCGACCTGGAACAAGAGTGCTTGCTTAGTGAGATTAACATACTGGGCATCACCAGTATATGCCCAATAGTCAACAAGTGTTCCCATAAAGGCTCCAGCGTACCACCCTTTGAAACTGTTAGCATGTGTGGATGAGGCAATGAAGAAAACATGTGTATTTCATACAGTAATAAGGTTCAGGTAGCAAACCGGGCGTGCCGCCGGGCTCATGCCCATGGTACATAGCAACCATGTCCTTGGCGATTGATTTGGAGATGGACTTGACGGACGCTGTTTCGAATGTTAGTATGAGATTGATTGCTGGAGGGAAAGCAGCCCAGGGTATTGTTTCACGGCATCACTCACTCGTCGAATTAGGATCCAATTTGAAGGCCATGGTGAAATGATTCAACGCCAACAGCAGAGTAGCTATGACGCTATTTGCGCTGGGCGCCGTCCCATGGGATCTTGAGTTGAGACGCATGTCGACGATGAGATCAAAAACGACGACGGAAATTCGTGTCGAACTTCATGAGAAGATGAGATTTACGGCAAATGCAAGAAAGAAAACGGGACAAGACAATACGAAGGATGACGGCGAGAAGTGGAGAGGAGAGGCCGACGTGAGCAGAGGTTAAATTGGGTGGTAAGAAGGCAGGTAAGTATAGCGTCCAAGAAGGGAAGGAACAGGGGTCGATGGGTCAGATTGAGGGAGGCGGGACGAGCTAAAGCGAGTTTAGGTGCATCCTACACTGTAGCCGATATATGCTTAGTTAGGGAGGCACCTAACTATTTTGATGGATAGAACTTAAAAAGGATAAAAGTCGGGGGTCGGGTGGTGAAGCGGGAAGAAGGCCAATCAATCATTGAGAAGATGAAGACGAAGACGACGACGAAGACACAAGATTGCAATGAGCAAGCTGCATGCTTTCATAAGTGACAACAGTAAATGGCTCGTTTGTGTAGCAGGTGCCAGGGTATGGATGCCAAGGTATCACAGCTTACAGAGTACAGTACATGTACCTACTACTGTAGAGCTGAATGATTGATCGTCCAGTCTAAGCCGCAGTCATGTACAATGAATGTCCCATATGAAACTCTTCGGTTCCAGTGCTACCATCTTTTCAGATGCTGCTGTTGTTCGCTGGCAGCCGTGATTGGTCTTGTTTCACTCTGGCCATATCACCAGATGAATGCAGCTTCAGTAGGAAAGACAGCCCAAGACAGTTTGGATGCGGAAACAATACCTCCATCGTGATGTATGCATGCCCGTGTACATGGGATGGATAGTGGATACCTTTCTCCTCGATTCCCGAGGCTAGACATTCTGACCGGCCTTTTGCGGGGATTTCCCAATGAGATGGACAAACAATGAACCTGGTACGTAGCCTGGGACAATTCTGACAAAGAAAGTGCCAAACCAAGACAGGATAAGCTTAATTCGTACCTGGATGGCATGTTATGATGAGTATCCATTATTACGAACATTAGGCAGTCTCGGTAACTCGGCAGCCTCAATAGTTGAATCCCTAATCAACATAGTCAATAAACAGAGACAGTCGCTGTACTGTTGCAGCCCATCAGTCCATAAGCAACCATAGCCTTTGTCTTGATATCATGACCAATCGTTGCAAAGAGACCCGAACGCCCAGACGCTCGGCGAAATCCTTACATCCACGTGCCAAGCCTGCCAAGCCATTAGTTACCTGAGCTCAATTGTCAATGACGTCGTTGTTGATTTGATGTGACCCAGGTATGGTATTCTTCAGATATCGACTTGTTTTAGTCAGTGTTTGTAAACACAAGTGTTCATGTTACAAACAACATATACCAGCTTGCTATATACCCCCATGGTATATCCATGACTACTACGTCCGAATCATCGCAATCAAGCTGGCTACGATGCTTTTAACTTCAAATATCCAAGACGTTTCTAGTCCTATTCTTATACTTTTGAACTGGTAGTAGCAACGGCAAGTCTCGCCGTGGCAACCTAAACTCACTATTTATTCACCTGCTTATAAATAAATACGTCCATAACGCATTCCATACATTATCATTCGACTCTACCGGCGCATCTGCACTCGAGTTGCCTCCATTCGTAAACTCTCGCAATAGTGCAATGTCCTCAAACTTGTCCGATGAATTCTCTACTGTCGCTGTCCTCAGGATCAGTCATGGCGAGGTTCAAATCAGGCATCAATGTGACCCGTAAATCATTCGACAGATTACTCCGCCGACTTTCCTCAAATTGCTCCATCAATTTCCGTGCCTGTAAGCAGTATCTGACGAGCGTCGCCTGCAAGGAAATGTTTACAGTCGTGATGGTTCTGAGAATCCCTTGCTCGAACTGTAAAAGATCGTAAAATATTGAGGATGCCCACATGGAGCCAAATACTACCGTCAAGGCAGTATTCACATGAAATCCTCCATCACAAACACATCTGCTGAGTTCAAACGTAACTAGAGATCAAAACATGGTGTAGGCTCTGCTCTGAACGCGCCATAGATCGTCTCTATCCAGACTATCAGCCCCCGATACTGGTATTCGGCAAATGCAAACGAGACATGATTGTTGAGACTCTCGAGCGGATAGGGCTGGCCACAGTAGTACTTCAGGGCCACATAGTGCTTTATTCGCAGGAATCAACAAAGAACTGGAAACGTGTCGCCCGTTTACGTTTCTTGCAGGGTTTACCGGATAGATTCTGGGCTATCGTTTGACGAGTGATGTCATGTATGTCCTAGTATTGACACAGCAGGAGGATATTCCGGGTACAAAAGTCCCGGTTGTTGACAGAACAAAGCCATAACTCTAGATATGTCAGCTTCACCGTTACTCTATTCGGGTCTGCCAGTCAACTTGCACTATCTAAATGAAAGTGCCCTAGGCAGAGTAGGATGCTGCGCTTTACATACCAAAGCTGACTTTCCTCGCTTTTTCGCTTGCCACGTTCGGCTCGACACCAAAAAAAAAAAAACCAGCCAACGGCACATAGGATTAACCTCTAATACGCATGTCAAGACACAATAGTCTTTTCCTCTGCCCAGGTACCCTATACCCAGTAGCTCTGTCGCTGCCATGCCGACCTTGACACTGTTTTCTCGATAATCCTGTCGCGTATAACACAACCTGTTCGCAATCGAAGACGTGGTACTGCTCTACGATGAAGGACTAAAGAGACTCAACACTGGCTTTTGGAAATCGACACCTATCCCCCATGACCTAGCTGCAAAGGTACTTCACTGTATCTGGAGACAAATCACCCTCTTCTAGGTCCATTCCGCCCGGATCTGTTCTTGGTTGATCTTGTTGACTACCGAACCAACTAATGCAGTGGAATAGTAGTCGGTGCAATCATGTAGTGGGGTTGTGTAAGTGACCAAGTTGGAACTTAGTACTTGGAGACTTTTGCCGAGAATATGAAAGCAAATTTACAGCGGTACCGACTCTGCTGTCAAGAAGTATATATCCGATTTTGTGAAGAGACTGAAAAGTGGTGTTCCTTGGGAAAGATGACGGACTCGCTCTTGACACTTGCCTCGCAATATTCGTATGGTATCAATGACTTGAGCTTCGGGTACCGTCTTTTTCGTCTCAAACAATTCCAGGATCTGTTCTGTTTCCTTGCTTCTCTGAGGCGGGCTCTCAGACTCAGCGTAGATACATGACTCTTTCTCCCGTCGACGACAAGCCTCATCGGTTTTTTTCGCCATTGCACTACTAGAACAACTCGAGTCAACAGAAGTCATTAGATTATTAATAAGCGAAGACACTGGTGCGAGTCTTCCTCTTGCGGCAAAAATTACATGCTAATTGCGTGTTGATCTATTGTCATCTGAGGGGCTCGTCGCCTGGTGACCCAGGATTCGAAGAGGAATCAGATGGTCGAGTACTGGAGGAACTCTCGGAGTGAGGGATAGGAAATAGCTGGTGATATATTTTTGATATTGCTCAACTCTGACGTCTGGCTGCAACAGGGGTTAGTTAGCCAAGAAGAAACCTACTCTGTACTCTGCTGATAATGACATTGGCTAAGAGACTTGGCGAGAAGCGAGTGACTAGTAAGAGGGTCGCTACTATATGCCATGGATCTAGTCTTCCGTTGATAATCTCAATAATTTAAGTGAATCTCTCCAGGGTCCAAGGGTATTGGTTTACTGTGCCTTGCAGGTTATCTTCAACATGCATATAGGGCTTGCACAATTGTACATATCATCAGACTCGGAGTGTGACCCAGGCTGAGTGATTGGTCAATAATGCTTGTATATCGAATCGAAACCCATGTTTGGATCGTTTTCGAGAGGGGCCATTTCCCATCACTGGGTTATTCCCCCAGACGCCTTTCCGTAATTATGACAACGTAACGACTGCTGTTTTAGTTTCACAACAACACTATGCTATAACTGTTCGTCTAGAGTTTTAATCCAATTACATAATACAGTAGAGTTAAATCTGCAGTACGGATATATAGCTGTTGATCGGCACGAGTTTAATATATAGAAGCGAGGTTGTCCTCCGAACCTTGCAAGAAGCACAAGTGCTCTGAAGTCCCCTGGATTTACTTTACAAGCATACCGTAATTGCCAATGGGTTCTTCCTCGTCTATGTTTCTACAGAAAGTCCAATGGCACGCAGTGTGGAAACATAGTAAATTTCTGCCTCGTTGCGATAAGATTTGTGTAGCGATGCCCAATACTGTTCGCCTTCACGATTACAATTCGTTTGTCGCAACTATACTGAAGCAGACATACATATATTCCTCAGGGGCTTAGAGATAATCATAGATGTTGTATTTTGGCCGAATGGAATACTGGCATATTATTGTCTGTGGCTTCGATTTTACTATACGGATTTGCTCGTATCAGACCATTTATACAAAGCATCTATACATGCATCGGTAGGCTATAACTAGGCGATCGAGATCTTCACAACTCTGGATTGCAACTGTAGATATCCATTGGCTACTAAGGAATGACCAACAAAACCCTTGCCCGAAATACATACTCAACCCTGACAATTGTGACCCCAGGAACCGAACGGCCCAGTGTGAATCGGTGGTTGCCAGCCTTTTCTCAGGATTCGTCACATTGATACAGCGGCCTCAAAGGCTCCTCGAGGTTCAGAAATAATCGCACATTCAACAACCAACATTTCAAGCCTGTCCTTTGAATTTATTGGCAATTTCGGGACACTTGATATCTGGGCGTCAACCTTTCAGCTTGCCGAATGTGGCTTCTTATTGACGCCTTTGAGACACTTGCTTCGAAACAAAGAGCCTTTGCGGTGACCTTTCTTTTATAGCTTTGTTGAAGTCCTTATCGCGTTGGACATCGATCTGGGACGGGTATAGTACGTGAAATGAGTCGAGCATAGGTACGCATTTTATGTATTTATCTCGACTGTTCTGTGACCACTTTGTTCAGCGAGAGACGATCGGAGGATGTTACGACATGATCAAGGTAATCATTGTCGGTGTTATTTCACTCAGTCTTACTGACAATGGCGTCCCAATGGTCTATCTACCTCCTTGTCAAACACCTAGGATGCCTACAATTTCTACAGGGTCTTATATAGGTACGTTATAATCTATCTTGCTATACATTCTGAATTAGTAGTGAATGCACCAGTCGTTTCAGGATGGTCGCGAAACACCGGAAACGACTCGATTTTACAGGCTACTTTAGCATCAGGGACCTATCTCGCATCAATAATTGGAAGGGTCATTAGGGCACTTCTGATGTGAATCGTCTTATTCATGTGTCTGAATGTACTGAGTTGTTTCAGGACAAGCTTAACGTTTGATGACGATTCTGGGCCCATTAAAGTTAAAGTATCTGTATGGCCTGCATGATCGTGGCGGCGGCGTATTGGCAGCTGTGGCTAATGATCCAACACGAATACGACACCCCTCCGTCGCTGGCTAAAATCAGATGCCCCGGCCACAACAAAGCATCACATGAGAATATCACCCAACCTTTGATCAGCCTTGTTAGGTACTGCTACTCAAGGAACTACGGATAGCCAATGTATATTCGCTTACTCCCCAGCTTCCTTGAGCTTGGCAGTTGATGAAGTGCAGTATCCGAGATATGTGGTGGAAACAACTTAAAATTAATGGGAAGCCCCCAGAGGACATCCACAGCAAGATAAGGTGTTGAAGTTTCACAGATACCAAAAATAGATTGTTAACCACCGTCAAACACCACAATTACACACAAACCAGCTAGCCGTAGTTAAGAATTCATAGACAAATTCTCATCGTTCAGAGACATTGAACCCCTCCCTCAAAGTACCTTGTAGAGATACTTGGCCACCCGACCTCACAAATGGAGCCATTTCAGGCTCAGTACTTCTGAAGCCCGGTCCTCTCGGGGGCCTCGTCACCCAGCAGCGCCCCAAACCAAGCCCCGACCAGCTCCGCCCTAGGTTCCCTAGGTCGTAGGTTCCCTTCACCACTGGCAGTAGGTCTCCGTGCAACCTGGTCACTCACTCACTCACTTAGGTACTCGTTTCGCCTGAACCAGCGCAACGTCTCATAATCAACTTCCCTCTTCCAACCTCTCGCTACGCCAACCTCCTTCTTTCGCATACAATATCTCAACAACACGGCACGAAACGACAACGACTTCTTGATCTCGAAACCCCTTCTTGTCCATCGTCCATTTTTCGCGCTTCTTCGATTGATACCCCATTGCTATTTTCTAGCGCTCGACAACTTCACAAAACACAGCCAAAATGCCTGAGCAGGAAGCCCCCTACGACCCCTATATCCCCAGCGGCCAGGCTGGAGCCCAGCAGCAGCAGGGTGCTGGCGGCAATGCTAGGACGCAGGCGCTGCAAGCTGTAAGTTGTTTTCCCAATGATTTTATTGATGCGATGGTGTTTTTTTCGGGCGGTTTGGGGTTGCGACACATGTCGGCAAATGTTATTGACGACGGATGACGTCTCTTTCCGAAACCCGCGAGCGAAAGACGACGATCATGTTTGAGTGACAAGCCATCAATCCTTGGCTCAAAAAACCATGCGATACTTGCTGCAATCTGGCAAACAGTATTGTATGGTCATTTTGCAGGCAAACAGGCTGAACTCTGCTTATTCTGGTCAATCCTCATTCTGTCAGCTTCTGTCATTATGGGCCAAGCGTCATTTAGCTCTCGATACCAAAATGCCCCCCAACCTCATACGCTACAGCCAATCAGACCTCGCGATGCATAACAAATTGGACATTTACTGACATACTCGCCAGCAAATCGACGACACCGTGGGTGTGATGCGTGACAATATCAACAAGGTATCTCAACGTGGTGAGCGACTCGACGCTTTACAGGATAAGACCGACAACCTGGCTGTTTCAGCACAAGGTTTCCGCCGAGGAGCCAACAGGGTCCGAAAGCAGATGTGGTGGAAGGACATGAAGATGCGCATGTGCCTGATTATCGGTATTATTATTCTGCTGGTCATCATCATTGTCCCTTCTGGTACGACCTCCTCCCGAACAATACCATGGACATGCAGCTAACTCTCTTTCAGTTGTGGCTACCCGCTAAAGGCCCAATAAAAGCTTTGGGTACTTGGTCCTCACGATGCACACGCTTGGGACATGACGAATTCGAATAATCGCAAGCTACGACCATGGGTTATGGAACTTCTTTTGGGCAACTGGCCATTATTGCAATGGAATATGATTTGAGCACGGTGGAGTTTGTTCACGTTGGGTCCCGGTCATGTTGTGCTGGCGACTTTGCTCTTGGGGTTGTCTGCTGACGACGCAGTCTCAGCATCACTCCTGCAACGCTGGCCAGGGCTGGATGTATGAGATTAGGCGTTCCCCGATTAATTGAGATGTATACCTTTCCACGCATTTTGACCGGCAGATTCGGGATTTGTCTTGCTGCGTGGTTCGTATCGGCGCAAGAATCAGCCGGCAGGGCACTTGGAATCATTGGCAAGACGAGGTCGGTTACGAACGTGGTTGGAGGTTAACGGTTCTCTCCTCTGCCTTCTGATGGAACGCCTACGAGTTTTCTTAGCAGCATAAGTTCGATCACATGATAATACCTCCTCAAGTGTGCACTCAACATTGTGATACCCTACCCATAAGCTTGTCTTACGATGCTTGTAGCCGATATCAGACGAACTAAACCGAGATGTGGAGTGGTTGCTCCGACGGTGGGACCTCTCTGTGTACATGGATAGCAACCTATACTTTGGCGAGGAACGAAGACGAAGCCCTCAAGAGGTTCTTGATTCGGTGTACCGTAGTAATGGGTCCTCGGTTGGCGCCATCTCGGGGTGGGTTTGTTCGGCAGTAGATGGATAGATTGATAATGCAAACTGATTGATAATGCCTCATCACCATCTGTACATAGTAGTGACCTGGTTGTAATGTTATTGCACACTGTACTTTTTACAAGCTGAACAGAGATGCAATATCTATATTACCCGTTCAAGATGCAGTACTACGTACACGATTGTCTTTGAATATTTTGCATAAGAGAGTCACAGAACAACCCAACGCCATTGAGGACCGGTCTGTTGAATCCTGATCATGCCAATGAGAAAATTCTATCATGACGATCGATCCCTGCAGGGAGCCCTGGTATCAGTGAGCGGAGTCGGAGGTTCACAACATGAAAACACGAGCTACCTACAGAGTACGTACCATGATGTTCAACCGTAACTTTAACAATATCAAAGATGAAAAGCCACAAATAATCATGATCTATGAATTCATTGATGCCAATTCAGCTCTCAACGGGAAAGGGATCGCCGTTGTACCATCCGACGATATTGTGTCTATCCTACAGGCACATAGATACCTTATCAGGACCTGCCCGAGTTGCCAAGTCGTCGGGGTAGGTAACAGAAAAGCTAGACACAAGCGGTACAAAAGACTAAATTAATAGCTCAGCTTACGCCGTGTAAACCGCACGTTTGGACTGTTTACTTTTGTACTCTGCAGCTCAGAGATGTACTTTTCTGTCACCTACTAGTGTCTAAACAGCAAGGATAGCAGCGGCAGTGCCCTGTTGCCCCTCCATAACCCCGGATGCTTTCCTACAGGTAGGTTATCTTCCCATTGAGGCCTGCCTGCCACTTCTCCAAAAACAGTCCTCCACCTCTTTTCCGATTTCCCTCCTGTTCAACCCTCCCCTTCTCTCGCCAATTGTCCGCCTACGATCTCCTGTCTTCGAGCAAGATGCTGTCCGCTACTTCTGTGGCTATCCGCGCTGGCGCTCGACGAGCTGCTCCCCGCTTTGCTGCTCGCGCTGCTAGTGTCAAGACTGCTTCAACCACGCTCCGATCCATCGACGCCAGCGCCAGCCGAACCCTTTCGACCACACGAGCTCTCGCCTCGTCGCTTGCTCGTGACAGGACTCGGGAGATTGTTGCGCAGACAATCAACAGCATTGGAAGCAAGCGGGAGGGTGAGCAGTATCTGAAGCTCTTCACCTCGGTTGAGTCACAGAAGTTTGCCGTCATCAAGGTCGGCGGTGCCATTCTTACCGAATACTTGGACGAGCTTTGTCGCAGTCTGCTATTTTTGACCGAGTTGGGATTGCTTCCAGTGATTGTCCACGGTGCCGGTTAGTATATCATGCTCTCAAAGTACTGATTTTAACAATCATGGTTATAGGACCTCAGCTCAACAACTTGCTGGAGGCTGCTGGCGTTGAGCCTCAATTCGAAGAAGGTATCCGAATTACAGATGCCAAAACTCTTGGTGTTGCTCGAAAGCTGTTCCTTGAAGAGAACCTGAAGCTTATCGATCGCCTCGATGAGCTTGGAATCGCAGCTCGATCTATTAGCGGCGCTTTCATCGCCGATTATCTCGACAAGGACAAGTGGCAGTACGTTGGAAAGATCACCAGGGTCAACAAGGAAGCTATTGAGAACTCCATCGAGGCCGGCTATATCCCCGTCCTGACTTCTATGGCCGAATCAGAGGATGGACATCTCCTCAACGTCAACGCCGATGTCGCTGCGGCCGAGCTTGCTCGCGCTCTTGAGCCTTTGAAGGTCGTTTATCTGTCTGAGAAGGGTGGATTATACAATGGCGATGGAGAGAAGATCTCTGTTATTAACCTGGACGCTGAGTTCGACCATTTGATGAGCCAGCCCTGGTGCCGATATGGAACCAGACTCAAGATTCGCGAGATCAAGGATCTGTTGGATACTCTGCCTCGCAGCTCATCTGTTGCCATTATCCACCCCAGTGATCTTCAGAAGGAACTCTTTACCGACTCCGGTGCCGGAACTCTCATCCGCCGAGGAGACAAGGTCCGCAAGGTTTCTTCTCTCGGTGAGATCGAGGACGTCGCCAAGTTCAAGGAGGCTTTGATCCGCGACCGCCAGGGTATGGACGCCGAGGCTACGGTCGATCGTTTTGTCGATCAGCTCAAGGATAAGAGCTTTGATGCCTACTACGATGATGGAATGCAGTGCTTGGCCATTGTCCTGCCTGCTAGCGAGGAGCGAGCTATCGCTACGCTTGCTACTTTGAACATCACCAAGTCTGGATGGTTGAGCAACATCGCCGAGAACGTCTTTGCTTCCATCAAGAAGGACCACCCCAGCCTAGCCTGGACTGTCAGCGAGGAGGACGAGAACCTAACTTGGTTTTTCGAGAAGGCTGATGGAACCTTCAACAGGAATGGAAATGTTCTGTTCTACTATGGATGCGATCTCCGCTCCGAGGCTCTCGTTCCCGTTTTCGAGGACTTTAAGGCTCATGGCCGGGCTATGCTCGGTGATGCTAACCTGGAGTCCCGACTTCGCGACGCTGCGAAGACTACTAGCGAGACATTGAACGCCTCGCAGAGCCGAAACTAGTTAAGTCGTGTGTGTAGAGTGGAGTGGTTTGGCGTCAACAAGACTAAGGTGTTGTTTTGGGATTTATTCGGAATGGTGAACTTTGTACATAAGCCAGAGGGTGTAACAATACCAACTTCTTATACCAACACAAGACTGACATCTTTCGTGGTCTCGAATCTGCAAAAACTAAATCATTGGAGGCTATGGCTCAAGTGGAGGTAGCAGTTGGCAGCCTACCCTGGTCTGTCATGTTGGATGAGCCAAGAACGGTGTACTTGGCCCTCGTTAGTAATAGGAAAAGGACTCTTCCGCCTACTTTTCGTAGTAGATAGTCTGTATCTACCCAAAATACGATGCTGTAAATTCACCGGCTTCTGGCTCCACATCAAGCAAGACCTGCTAGCTATACTTTCTGTGGACACCATCATTAAGAAGGAGGCCTATTAAACGGACAGTCGTCACTCCTCATGCCCAAAAAACAGACTATCAATGAATACTATGCAGATGTTCCTTCCAACAAGATATGATTTACAAAGATTTAGGCAGAAGTTGACGTTTGTAAGGTAAGATCACCATAGCAGGCGTGTTTGTTAGTTCTTATATGGCAGCCTTTGGACTGTAGATATGTGCTGCAGATGTTGTTTTCTTCGGTGAAAGCTGCCCCAAGAACTTACTTAAAGCGTTTATATAGAAAACTGAAAGTCCGAGTCTATCTAGCTGGGTTTCTATATAAGCCAAACGTCTCTTCAATCAATACCAGGTTATATTTGGTTTTATGGTGGTTCTGGCCGCCTGGCAGCGTTTGCTCGAATCGCGCAACAAACTGATATTCATTTTGGGTCGTCGATTGATCTGTAGATATTGTTTTTAGTGTTGTAACAATTTCAACGTCATGCTGTTTGTTTGCCTTGCTTTCTGTAGAGTTACTATAAAATCTTTCTTGGTTCATTGAATACATTGCTATCATTCAATCAATCTCCTGACTTCTTCACGTTGATTTACTCGAGCGACATTCCATCTACTAATAAGTTTCTTTCTTGAATCAAGAGCGTCTCAGCTAAAGGACAAGCATCATGGCCAGTGCCGACATGGGCGTCTCAATAGGCGTGATTGCTTTGACCCTCATCATCCTCATCATCATCTCCGTCTTTGTCCTCCGAGGTCTTGATGAGCGAGATCGTCGAGCCAGGGGTTTACCGCGGAGGGTTGAAGACAGCTACACAACAAACCAATATGAACCTCATGTAGCTTACGAGATGACCCCATTTGGTCTTACGTTGCCAGAACCTGCTCAGCTGCGTCATTAGAACTTCTAGGAGCGTGCGTCGAGACATTGTATCAAATTCGGCATACTGCAGAGAAGGCTAACATGATAACAGGATTCATCCAATGGCACCAAGGTTGGCTAAACGAAGGGGAACGTCAACATGGGTTCTGCGAACACGCAACCGAGCCCTGAGGATGCGAACTAGGGTTAGGCATCCCCATACGATCCTTGATGCAGCAAGACAACCATCTTCTGGGGGGCGTGGCCCATTGATACACGTGGCTATGGTTCCATGTTCATAGCTGATGCGACATAGCGCATGGATGGGAGGCTCCAGGGTATTGAGCTTGATTATATCCGGAGGGTTATCAAAGTGCCCTCCTCGCAGCCTCGGAAGATAGGAGACAATACAGCACAGTACCGATATCAGCTTAGTTCTGCAGTGATCGACAATGCATTAATCCGGATTGTTTGTTCTTCAGCCTAAGTCCAAGAAGGACATTGACGAGCAGATGATATAATCAACGATTTTGATGCACATGGTTAGGTACTTTTGGATTTCCCATTATTAAGTATTCCATGCCTACCTACTGAAGGAGTTTGGGAAAATAATGACAGGAAAGAATGTCCAAATCAAATTGGTCTGTCCATCAAGGCAGTGTAAGTGAAGCTGGGTTTGATATGACGCGTTACAGCGCATCACGTGATCACCTGTCAAAGAAGTCTCCGGCCGTTGAAACATGCCTGTTCAACCGCCACTTCCCGCGTTTCAAGTCAATTCCTTCAACTTCAACACACGATAAAAACACCTTACGCTACAGTCATCTACCCCCAACTCCCAAATGGCATCGCGATCGCCATCCCGTGACCGTCACAGGTCGCGCACGCGCTCTCCCACTCCACGCTCTCAGGGTTCCCGATCCCCCCAGCGCCGCAACCAACACGATTCGCGCTCGCCCGCTCGCTCTCCGTCGCCCCAGCGTCGAAACGGCCGCTACAGGAGCCGCAGCCGCAGCAATAGTCGAAGCCGAAGCCCAAGTCGTAGTCGCAGCCGAGGTCGTGAGCGTAGTGATAGAGGTAGAAGTGGTTCTCCGCCCGTCAGGAGCACCAAGGTATGCCTACTCCTTGGAGTCCCTAATTATATGAGCTAAACTGTCGCCAATAGATTGTTGTGGAGAGACTTTCTAAAAATATCAATGAGCAACATCTCTACGAGATTTTTGGGCAGTTTGGGCGCATCAAGGATCTTGATCTGCCAATGAACAGAACTTGTAAGGTCACCAGACCCTACTGTTGAAATAACATCTAACGTAGACAGTTGGAACCAACCGCGGAACAGCATACATCCTCTATGATTACGAGGAAGATGCCGAAGCTGCGATTTCTCATATGCACGAGGCACAAGTAGATGGCTCAGCCGTCAACGTTTCCATAGTGCTGCCTCGACGCAAGCTTTCTCCTGCTCCTCCAACAGCTCGCCGTGGGGCCAACATCGATCCCAGAGTTCCATTTGCAGGAGGACGCGGAGGTCCACCTGGTGCGGGTGTGGGAGGAAATAATGGCATGAGTGGTGGGAGAGGCCGTCGGCGCATGTCCCCAGGAAGTCGGTACGGTCCTAGGTCGGATGTATATCGCCCGGGATCGCACTCACCTTCTAGGTCGTCTGCTGGACCTGCTTCGCGTAGTGGGGGCGGCCGGTATCGCAGTCGCTCCAACAATTCTTACTCATCCAGATCGCGCTCGAGGTCTCCAAGACGGAAAGGGGCTGGCCGGCATGATGACCACGAGACGAGACGTCGCGGCAGCATTGATGGCCATGACGACCGAAGTCGATCTCGCAGCCGGGAGAACAATCCCCGATAAGCTGTTAAGAGCTAGGTGTAATTAATTGGTTTTTGTTTGGCGTTAGGAGGCGAGGAAAACGGACAGAGGCATGGGCCCCAGGTTTTAATTAGCTCCCATGAAGGAAAAGAAGACGAGTTGGTCACTTGTGAATCTTCTAACGATTTGGTGCGCCGACGCTGACAGTTGGGTTAGATCATGATGCGCCTAGCAAACCTCCGTGGCAGTGCTTTTGTCAAACACTCCTCGGACTCTGGCCTATCATACCCTTGTTTCGATTCGGAGCTGCCCCTCCGTTACGATAACCAACCACCTGCCAATCAACTAGTTTCAAATGTGTCAATGACCAAGGCCATCTTATGTGATGTCGCACATTTTGCTCCCGGCGCATTAATTATAAGTATGTATGTGCCGTGGCAGACAGGGTGAGAAAGGGAGTGTACCCCCAAAGTTGTCTCATCCCACGAATTCAAAGTCAACCTGTCGCTATGTTGCATGGGTGCCCGGCAAGTGGGATAGGCTCTGAACATTCTGCTGCTAGAGCTGCAGCTAATGCTTCTCCCCGAACGCATGTCGACCATTCAGAGATCGCTAGATCTCATCTACATGCCATTTGTAACATTTCCCCCCACTCACAACCAACGGGACCTGGTGTGGGGACACGAGGGCTCCCATGTCGTTTGGCCAGATTCGTCTTGGCAAGACTCGAGCCCTCTTCCGAGACCTGACTCGAAACAAAACTTTTCGTTGCACAGAACACGACAAGAGCGTTGGATGGCTAGAAGCAAATGAGGGTTAACGACGATCACGCACGCTCGGCCGCCCTGGCCTAAACGTAGGACATGACCCTTCTGTTTTCTTCACCACGCCCAACAGACCAACTTCTGTTATAGGGCTGAGGCCCGATTCCATCACATAGCCGCTGCAAGCAAGATCCAAGGACGGACGAGCAGGGGTCTAGGTCACCGTTTAAGAGGGGCCGCTGTCAAGCCTGCACTGCACCACTCTTTGCTCCCACATGGTGGCACACTCTCCCCTCTCATACCCCGGAAGGCCAACTCGTAGTCTGCCTGTCGACGCAGGGTTTGGCGAACGTAGCTGAATTGCAGAGGTTTATTCAGCGGTGTTTAGTACTTTGCGATGCGCGACATTTGGCTAGCTCTTTGCTAACGGGATGCATGCCATGGATTGGGTGGGTACAGCACAATCTCTGGCCTTGGCCAGGCAGGCAGGATGCTATTATGAATAGATCCTAATATGCGCCATGCGTGCTGACCGATCAGTCACTGTGACCGCCGCCGCCGCCGAACCATACGTAGCACATCGCCCCCGGCCGTTGCATCAACGCATCGTATATCCACCAAACAATCTGCTACATGTGATCCATCCGCACAGCAGCCGACTGCAATACTAGGGTTGGTGTGCGGTGCAGCGTTTCGTCGACTGCGCACTAACTTGGCCAGCAAGTCTCCTCTCGTCTGATCAAAAGTCGAACAACAATCAATACAGACGCACCACGACACAAACCGATTCTGAGGCCAGACGGACTGCACTCACGCCCACGCGCGGACTCCGACTCCCTTATCGCATTACCACTTTAGGGTCTTCGCATGGCTAGCCAGCGTGGCATGGTACGAGGGAGACATGCCCTGCTGCGGATCCTGTCTTATTTCGGGACATCTGATGCACAGAAACCTATAGAGGAGAGAGAAAGAGGGTGAGCCTTCAGCACTGTTTTGAGTCTAGAATCCAGTTGCATGGAAGATGTGCGCGTTGCAGGGTCCAAGTCGGTTGTGCTTCCGAAGATCCATGGTCCAACCGTGTAACATTGCTGTGCTGAGCTGTCTGGTCACTATTATGTGACCACACTTTCAGCGATATCAGGCCCTTGGCTGCGGCGCTGAGGGGTTGACAGCTCTTTTGACTTAATGCTATCTTCGATTAGCCCTCGTGTAGGTCGATTCCAGCTGGCACAGTACTTTAAACTACTAGGAGCAGGGTGTACCATGGCTGCCCCTGTCCACGCATGTCATCATGGAGTGCTTCCGAACATTTCCTTGTCACCCGTACGGACGGACCCTGCGCGGATATCCGCAGGTTGTCTTAGTGCTGCCGTTGAAGGGTCCTACTCAATGGCATGAGCGTCACTCTAGTTGAGGCTGAAATCGCCGATGAAGGTATTGCACCCATGCCAGTACCGTTATTCATACCCGCACCGCTACCTTGTTAGCGTTTTCCCTCTATTTGCCCTACTAAATGGCCATCGGTCCGAAAGTTTACTTGATTGTTCGGAATAGTCTCGGGTGGGTAGAGTCTTCATACTCTCTCTTAATTCCCTCGCTAGTTTGGCTACCATGTGGGCTGGGCACGATCGCCGTGTGTTAATGTTGCACCACATCGCCAACTACATGGTGATCCGCTGCAATGGCGGCAGGCCTTGCGAATTTCAGAGCCTGATCCAGGACCGCGGCAGCGGATACGGTTACCGCGCATAACCGCATCTTGCCCAGCTGATCAAGCTAAGAAACGAACGTGGGTATCGAGGGTTAATTGTTCGGCAAGGTACATGTCATGCCATCTTAATGTACGAAGGGTGAACTTCATTGGGAAGCTGGTGCCGCATCAAGTGATGGAGATGATGGGGGCAATAGTGATCTAGACTAACATAAACCTCGGGCTTGGACTGAGTTGATCAAGCTTTCTTCTCACCCAAACAATCAACCCAACAAGCAACTCTAAAAGACTTGGGGGTATATTTGCATTATCGCCCTGATTTCTTTCGAGGAACACTTCCGGCAACTCTCAAACACATCCATGATATCTCAAAAACACACTTATGTCCATACTCGCACCCATGCCATGGCCCATTACATCTCGCCTCTAGAGTTGCAAAACCCTGATCCTCCTCCGACACCTCCAGGAGGCCCGCGCGTTCCTCCTCCGCAGCCAGATGCGCCGCCCTCTCCTCCTCACAGCTAGATATTGTGGTCGTACTTATCAACGCTCGTTTGCCGCAACTTCTCCCAGCCTTACCTGCCAATCTAGCCACATTCAACCTCCTTGGGGTAGCAAGGGTTCCTCTTCTCGCTGGGCCAGGATCAACTACCAAAAGCAACATGCCCTATTCTGCCACCTAGAGCTTGTAACTTCAAAATCGACTTCGTGTGGTGGTAGAGGCAAGGAGTCGGGTGTTGATTGGAGAGTGGTTAGGACACAGCAGCATATCCACCGTCCAACTCACCCTCACGCTCTCCTTTCCGGGATTGAATCTGTGACCTAGGAAACTGTCAAATAGAGACGCTTCAGCTGGTGGGTGGTTGCCGCACTTCGGTATAGGTTGTGCAGTTCACATCACCTGGAGCACGGAAGCGATGGGGGGGAGGCATGAGGCCAGCATGGCCCAGTTCAACCGAGCACAGCACGGCACAGTATGATATGGTCAGCCAGTGGACTCCCGGATGAAAACTGTCAGAAGCGACGGGCAAATCTGACTGGAGGATGAATCGTCGGGTATAACGGAAGTCAGAGGAGCAACCATGCGATGAGGCGACTTGGCGCATAGGTGGAAGGAAGAGAGAGATGTCACCCCTCTGTTTATTCTCAGAAGGGACTCGCCTGTGCCTCTGTCTACTTGGCACTTCCTTGGACGGAGTTAGCACCGTGAGAGTCATCCTTCTGATACCTCTAACGAACTACAACCCTGATTCATGTTATCTGTGTTTTTGCCGCTCTCTTTGGTTGAGTACCCTAGCTGGCCAAACCAGACTGTCTTGTTGGTCCATCTTAACAGCATATTATAAGTTGGACTCTAGAGCGGGTCTATTACGTTTGTCGTTCCGGCCTAACTACTTGTCGTATCGTGGGATGAGTGTTGTAAGTGCGTTGACTCGATTGGTTGTGACCCTGACTCAGTCGCCAGAGCATGGGCTTTATTTGTGAAACAGTCAAATCAGGTTTGTCAGGTTTCTCTTATCTAAATAATTGCCACTTGTCTGGCTTTTCCTAGAGTAGGTGAATCGCGAGTGCAAGGTTCTTTGCTGTAGAGTCAGTCAACCTTGCCTTGGCAACCTACGATCTTCGTCCAGTCCACAAGACGCTATCTGCCATCTGTCAACTAACACTCACTAATAATAGAGCCCATGCCACCAGTTCCAAACTGTCAAAATGAAGCTGTCTTGTCAAAACTCTTTCCTATTCAGCGTAACGACCACTCTATTCACCTGATTCACCACCACGCATCATCGGGCCTTGCCAATTAAGGCCATCTACCGAACTTGTGATCCCTACCGGCGACACTTTTCAGGACTTTTCACCTTGTCTACCCCACGAGCTAACTGGGTTCCCCTTGGTTGTCAATGACAGGGTCCTTACCCTAGAGCCTCTTGCGCTTTGACGTTTGGGTCGTGCTGTTGTGCTAGGAAGGGTAAGTCATCGTTTATGATTGCAGGTGAGACAAGGGCTACGATCGTATCACAGCGAATGGTATGGCAGGCGGAAGCCGGATGGTGCTGGATACGGGATACTCATGCAGCTCAGTCGTAAATCCTGGGATTGACCCTTTCTAAGCGCCCGGTAAAGCATCTCAACTGCAAGTCAGGGGTTGTCTAATGAGAAGCTTGTGTAACACGAGTGAAAGTCTAATACTCATGCCATATTTACGAGAAAAAGCAAGTGTGCGCAAACCTTTCCTTTTTGGCCGAGTATCGCGAAGAGTCAAAGGAGTGATGGATCAACATTATCTGTAAAGACTGTAGGGTATTGATTCATGCACGCGATCTCATATACAGCATATACCAAAAACACCAAATTCAATGAAATGTAGAGAACAGAACAACGCGCCTCATACTCCCTTCTATAGAAATGCCATGCCCGCACCCACGCCTACGATACCCAGCGCAGCACGAGCAATTTGTCCTGTGGCCCGCGCAGCTGCCGCCCCAGTACTCGACCTTGTGTTGAACCATGGCGTAGTGACTGCGTTATTCTCTGCTTGATCAACTGGTGTAGGTGCTGGTGTATTTGTCGCTGGGCAATCTGAGGTACAAGGGATGGCCGAATGGAAGACGTCGTCAACCCCAGCAGACTTGAACACAGGCTTCTGAGCCCACAGAGTAGGGTTGGGTACAGCATCAGCGTCCTTTGGATTGTTGACATTCGAAATAATGTGCACTATGCCATTGGATATGAGGATGTCGGTTGTTATGATCTTGGCCGAGTTGATGAACTTCTCGTTACCAACCTGACGGATGTAGGTTTCCTCGCCGGTCAATGTCTTGAGAGTAGTAGCATTCTCAAGATCAGTTGAGACAAGAACCTTTCCAGGCACTATGTGGTAACCCATGACGCGAGCCAGCTCCTTAGGTGACAAAGAGTTTAGTGTGCTTCCGACACTCTCCATGGCCTGATCTCTCGGAGCAAAGACAGTGATGTCTTTGCGATCAGCGAGATCGGGCATGAGGCCAGCCTTGAAAAGCCCGCCAAGGAACGACTCAACTTTGCTTGCCATAAGGACTTGAAGCATGCCAGAAGGGGGAATCAGAAGGCTATCCACGATCTGAATGAGGCCACCTTGGAACTCGATGTCGTAGTTGATGACTGTAGCGCGGTTTCCATATCTCGTGCTGAAGACGACATCATCAGGCTGCTTGTTGATGAGAATGTTCTGGCCAGCAGTAACATTGCTCCATTTGGGGTCCATAAGGAGTGTAGGCTTGACGTAAGCAGGGCCTGCCTTGAGCTTCATTGCGCTTATCGTGCCTTGAAGTATATGGTACTGGAGAATAGGGGTGGCGGTCTTTGCATCATTTGGGTCCCAGATTTTAGAGAGGGCTGAGTATGGAATTTGATCAAAAGCGTCATTGGATGGCGCAACGATCTGAATACATGTTAGAATATTTCTCGTGGGGTCGGGCCATGACCCAGGGACAGCACTTGACTTACAGTGACACCGTCATAGCTGGGCAATTGCATCAGAATATCAGGAAATTTCTAAACAGGGCATGTTAATACTATATCTTCCTGAGTTGATACGAGGGATCGTACCTTGATCAGCTTGTAATATGTAGAGAGCTTGGGATGCCTCCCGAGTACACTGCCCAGGTCCATAGGTTGGTTGGTTTCAGCAGCTCCAACCAAAGCAACCAAGCTAGCAATGCCAGCAAGGGCTCGAAATATGAGCATTGCGTGAATTCTAGTATGAGATATAATGCTTTGATGGTTGATGGGTCACCTGCGAGGGGTTTGATAACAGACCAACTGGGTTGGCGTTTTGGTCAAAGCTCTTGAGAACGAACGAGATCCAGTTAATGACTTATTTACTGCAGTAGTTGAGACAAGAAACAAGTAGTCCAACCTGTGTCGAGTCTACCAATACTGTTGTTTATAATGAATGAGTGGATGTAACGAAAAAGGAGTGTGATCAACACGTTGAATGAGTGGAATATGTTGGAGAATAACGAGAGAAAACAAAGAAATCGAGACTAGGGAAAACAGACTTTCAACTGGGCTTAATACTGCCCGGCTAGAGGAGCGAGGCCTCGAAGGGCCTTCTCACTGTCTAGGCTCAGACCTGCCTTACGGATATCCTGTCAGCCGTAGAAGTTTGAGATAACTGAGCCAAGAGAATGGTGTACTAACACCACCAATCATAGCAATCCAACAACTCACGGGCAAACCCAAATAAAGCCAAGCTTCTGGGCTCGTGGAACAACATTGTTGTGCGGTGTAGTATGCAAAGGTATGTAGCATGCATCAAATCGGCGAAGATTCCGAAACATGAACCCTGAACCCTGTTAGCGATCCTGCTTGGCAAGGATTTCAAAGGTCCAGATCTCCGGATTGGGATTGACAGCCAGGCACGAGCCACAATCTTGTCCAATGATACAACTCCATGGTCACTTGAACATGATGAGATATCGGCCTAGTCTCTCATGTATACGCAACAGTACTCGTTCTCATCTGGACAAGAGCACACACACACGCCGTTGCTGATCATCCAAGAATAGTGATATTGTCAGAGAGGGTGGGAACCGATTGCAGTTAACTTTAGCATATCCATGGTTCTTGTTTGATGGCAAACCCAACGGCGTTGGGGAGAAGCTCGTGTTTCCAGAGTTCAACGATGCGAATCGCTTTCATCGTTGTAGTACCGCGTGGGCTCGTAGGAAAGTCAGCATCAAGGATCTACCTAGGCCACGCAAGTATCGACCTAACATGTCGGATCATTATCCACTGGGCCATCATCCTCTGCAAAGGCTTCGAGGTTCGGCTTTACCAGTTGTGGAACAAGGCCCAGCCCCTGGGGCCTCTCTAGGCCTCATGTTCACTCACCCACTCAACCCAATCCGGAATTCTGTCCTCCTCGAAAAGGAAGGCCTGTCTTAGGGAGCTAGTCTCTAGTAAAGTCTAGGCATTCTTTTTTCTTTTTTTTTTTGCCAAGTACGCGCGTATGGACGATTGGTGCTTCCCTTCGAAGGGAAGGTGGTTTGCCATGAGAAATAATGATGTGCAATCGTGACGAATCGATCCTAAGATTGGAAGCAAAGAAGAACGTGAGACCGTTACAGGCATGATAGCCCTGCGGCGGGAAAAGGATGACCTTGGGCCGTTTTTCCGGGATACTGGTAACACACTTTAACCTTGTGACAGTCTCTTTCAATCTAAGCGGCACATCCTTTTGGAAGCTGGTAGAGACATGAAAAACATGATCTTTGGTGCTACAGGACACTCAACGAATGTATAAACGGCGTCGATATTAGCATGTGCTTGTAAGTTGCTTCCCGAGGAAACAAACACAACAGGCCAAGAGGGAGCCATTTTTCAGCTGCTGGCTCTCAGCATACAATCACTTTCCATCGAAGTAATGGAATCTTTGGATGCTCGGGATAGCAAACGCACAGGGGGCGTGTGGTGTATCTGGTGTCCACTTAGATCGTTAAGTGGTTCCTGATTGCCGAGAGGCGTCGTTAAGCGGAAATAGAGTTGGGAACTTCACAAAAGCGGGAGGGGGAGTGGCTGCGGTTCCTGGGCCACGGCAGTATGCAAAAAATTCTTGTCTCTCTATGCCGTTTCAAGGTGCTAGTTTTGAAGTAACCCTGTCCATGGGGTCGGGAGAGGTGAATAGTTCCAGGTTGATGCGGCCCATGAGCATCAGGTTAAAAATAGCCATCCGGTACAAGTGCTGTAGATGTTTTTACAGCTGTATGAACCAATGTTAGCTTCAAGAAAATGTTGTTTTATTGAGAAACGTTATGAACGCTCTTGGCAGTCAGGGGGCTGGTACTACATGGTTGGGACCAAAAGGGGAGTTACTGTGTATTTGTTTCGTTAGTTGTATTTAGAAAAGTTTATTATCGACGGCTGACAGAGAAATCTCGACATGGGAACAATGATACTGTAACTCATGGAGGTAGATGATGGAGGAGGGATTGGAATGTTGTTACGGTAGCCTACGGAGCTAAGTCCGTGTAAAGCCAGAACAGTGTCGATATACACAGTGTGTATCATGTTCGCATTAAAACGGAACTACCGAATGCGTCCAACTTATACACAATCCATCCGACCTGGGCAATCTTTGTCTTGCCAAGAAGCCATATCCATCAGCCTCTTTTTTACTTCATCGAGCATTTTTATACTAGACTCGGTTCAGCATCGTATCAACAGACTACCAAGTCTATACTTGTCATGTCTTACTCGTCTTGGCTTAGCCTTCTGCCTCTGAGCTTCATCATCCGTGCAACTTCTCAATTTGGCCGCCGTGGGAACCGGGATCCTGATCTTGTTCCGAGGACTCTGACAAAGTGAAAACCCTACATTGGACTTTGCTCGATACTGGAGCAGCCGGCCATTCCTAAGCTTTGTTCCTGACTAGTTCCTGTGCCTCAGATGCCCCTGGCGTTGAACTTTATCAAGGCACTGCCTGTTCCCTTTTGACCAAGTCAGTCGCTTTCTTCCACTTGGGTTTTTAGATTTCAACCCTTTATTTCTGTTCATTCTTTGAGTCTTTTGATCTTTAAGTCGTTAACTATCGATAATCTCGTTATCATGAGCAACCCGTATCGAAAAAGCAGCTATGGCGGCCATGAGGGCATGGGTCCAACCGACATGCCACGAAGATCCATGGACTCCAATGGCAACCACGCAGATGCGACCGGGGCTGGATATCGTCAAAGCATCGATCATGGACGAGGTTCAGGCTCTGCCGGTAATGCAGGCATGTTCAGTATCCCAGAGTACGCAAGTCCTTCTTCAGAATGCGACTCTGGAACTCAAGTCGATGACCGAAATCGTTACTTCCACTCCAGAAGAGTGAGACCTGGAGAGGTTGAGAAGCCGTGGCTCGAAAAGACCAATCCTAAGGAGAAATGGGTCACCATTTTCCCCCTTCTCGCCATTTTCCTCGGTCTCGTTGGGTCCGGCTTTCTCGTTTGGGACGGTGTCAGAAGTGTGGTCAAGAACAAGTATTGCTCTGTCTTGGACGAGGACTTTAGTCAAGGTCTGAACCCGAATATTTGGACTAAAGAAGTTGAAGTCGGTGGATATGGGTATGTTCTATTCTCAGAGACTTCCTCTTTCCTTCGGTACTAACCTCCACAGGAATGGCCAATTTGAGGAAACTACCGGCGGTGATGAGAATGTCTATGTTGACAATGGCAATCTGATCGTCAAGGCGACTCTGCAAGACTCCAAGCTTTTACAAAAGAACAATGTCATCAACCTTCTCAAGGATGGCACCTGCACTTCTAAAAGCTGGTCCAACTGCGTTGCTGCCACCAATCTGACTGGGGGAAACAACACTATCATCCCTCCCGTCAGGTCTGGGCGCATCAATACCAAGAAGGGTGCCAACATCAAGTATGGTCGTATCGAGGTTACTGCAAAGCTCCCTGAAGGCGATTGGCTCTGGCCCGCTATTTGGATGCTTCCCAGGACTAGCAAGTATGGCCCTTGGCCGCGTTCTGGCGAAATCGACATCATTGAATCGCGTGGAAACAACTGGACGTACAAACAAGGTGGAAATGACATTGTTTCCTCGGCTCTGCACTGGGGACCCAACTCTGCCAACGATGGTTGGTGGAAGACCAACAACAAGCGAAAGGCATTGCACACAACCTACAGTGCCGGTTTCAACATGTTTGGTTTGGAGTGGTCTGAAAAGTATCTCTTCACTTATGTCAACACCCGCCTTCTCCAAGTCACATACACGAACTTCAAAAAGCCTATGTACCAAAGAGGAGGGTTCCCTGACGTAGATCAGAACGGTACCCGACTCGATGATCCCTGGGCTGCCGCTAACGATGTGAATGCACCGTTTGACCAAGAGTTTTACCTCATTATCAACCTAGCCGTTGGCGGTACAAATGGTTGGTTTCAAGATGGCAAGTCGGGCAAGCCCTGGTATGATGCCTCACCCACAGCGAAGAACGACTTTTGGGATGCCAGGGACCAGTGGTATCCCACATGGAAACAGCCACAAGTTGAGGTTAGTCGTGTTGTCATGATGCAGCAATGCAACGGCAACGAAAACGCGGATCTCTAACAAGGAGCGTCACAAGTGGCATGGCTTAGTTGATGACGGCATGCTGTGACATCCTGTATTTTCTTTTGTTTCATATCGCTAGTTGGCTTTAATGCAAGGCTATAGCTTGTTATATGTGTTTAGATTGTCTTATGGTTTGATAGATAATTGCAACCAAAATTCCCATTCATGCACATGCTCCACAACCATCGACGTCTGATGATTTGTCTTGAGTCCAACGATGGCAAACTAATCTCAATGTGTTCGTATTCTTGAATGGATACGGCCGATGGTCATATCTTTTTTCTTCTAGTGATCTAAGAGTGCCCAGGCCGTTGTGTTGAGGAATCCGCTGACGGGTTGCTCTCCGATATCATATCACTACCATGACTCGCACCTTATCAACGACAACAGGATCAGGAATTCAATTCCTTCTGAGATCATCATTGTACTCCAGTAGATTCAAGCCAGTGGCCACAGAGGTTGGCCGTGTTGGAGCTATGATACTGTCCCTCCGGCCCGAGAGTCAAGAGCCACTGAGCTTTGGCCATGCTAATTAGTTACGAGAGCACGAAGGCATTGTCTTCTAGGCATAAAAAAAAGGCTGGTATTTGTCATGAATCGAGATTGAAACTCGCACCGACTGTTGGAGACACGATATTCCTGTCAGTGGAAAGCGGAGGCGCCGAACTTTGAGGATTGTAGGGACGCGCCACCTCCACAAGTGAATAGGATAGTCTAGTCTACTATCGTCAATTAGTCCTATTAACTTCAATGACTGGAACTCCAGAAAGTTTGATCCGAGTTGAAAGGCCATGCCATTTCCGGAGCAAAGACCGTTGTGACTTACTCAGCACCATAGCCAGTTTAAGGTACCAGGGGATGATCTGCAAGATGACGACCACAATAGACATGCTTCAACTCACCACTTGCAGATGGATGGTGGAAGGTATGCAGTTTCAGGTACGAAAAATGCATGAAGCCCTACAACTCAACTCATTCTGCATCAAGGTTCAACGGTCGTCAACTGTAAGATCGAGCTTTTGATTTTGGTAGTTGTGACTAGACAGACGTTTGAATTTGATCTGAGGAGGCGTGAGTAAACAAACATCTTCGTTTCTTCAAGCTTGGGTGATGTAATCTCGTAACTCGCGTGTCGGCCCCAAAGCTCATGGCAAACGAAACGAGGCCAAAGGGCGTGATGTGAGCAGTCTATGATGACAGAACCTTGATTTCGGGCCAAAGGACTGGCCCACACGGCGCGAGTAGTGATGGAAAGCGTCCAAGAGAGGAATCACGGCACCGCATATGATGGCGGCTCGTAACTATATTTAGGTCTTTTGTCTGGATTATGGAAACCATCACGCAGCTGGTGGTCCAAGTTTCCAGATCATGGAGTCTGCTGGGTCATATATTACGTGTATCCAAAAGATCATCGCGACATGAAACACAGCATATCCAAATTTTTGGAAAGTGTGGGTGCCAAGGGAAGTAAAATACGGATACCCACTCGAGGATGACCGAAACACATCGGCAGCCAAGTGGAAAGGATGATAAGTACAAATAAAGAATTTGTGTTTGCTTCAGCCTCTTGAGTGGGAACTCGCAGTTAGTAGCGATCTTGACCAACAGCTACCCACATGGCAAGTGAAATCTTCCTATGGCCGCATTCCCGAACACATCTATCGGCAAAGTGAAAGAGCTTACTCTGGTCTAGGTCGTCTGCTGGGCGTGCAGGAGAAACCGTGACCGACCGAGACATCCAGGACCTCTCCGTGCCTTAGGCTATGCAAACACTCTCGGGACGGCGCGAAGCTAGAAGCCATTGAAGTCAAGGTTTGGTTATAGACTTTAGCATGACCATGTCAGGTACTGGGGAGGAATGCTGTAGGGTAATAAGTGGGTGGGGGATCGCTCCTGCAGGTACAGGCTTTCGTTCGTTCCTGCATTTACCTGCACCTTACTGTACATTGGTCAGAGCCTAGCTTGTCCCATCGTGCTTTCCCCTTCCCGGAGGTCAGCAATAAGCCACACGCCACAGAAAGCTGTCAATGGAACTAGAGGAGGGGCAGGTGCGATCCCCTTACCCAATTTGTGTAGCAAGCACGAAATGATGGAATTCGATTGGTCCATGGCCAGATTCCCTTAGTCTAGATCGTGAGTATACTTTATCCGCACTCCAACTTCACCTCGACACCAACATCTCGCCTTCACCAAATGTCGCATACTGTATACAAAAGCAAATCGAAAGCTGTATGTTCGGATGCTCAGACTGTATATACAAATCTGCCATACGAGCCAGCTATTTTGCAACCTCACAATAATAGGTTAACGGTGTTCTCGCTATGCTGGTTCTCTCACCTGGATCGTTTTGTAAGATGGAATGCCACTTACAATGATAGGAGCTTCCAGGCCTCGTCAATCTCGCCCAAGAGAGGTAGTCTTTGCCACCAGCTCGCAACGTCGGCTTCAGCAGAACGAGGTACAGTTCGATCTCTCAGTCGTTTGTCAGGCACTCACAGGTATGCTTGGCATCGACTGGCTCGAACGGGCATCGATTGCGGCCAGAACCACCAAATCGCTATTTATCTATCTACCAACAAGTTTTGAAGCCCACTTGGACCTGCCTCGGCTTCAGCCACATGGGGACGCTCCCCTTTCCGAAACCTTTTGCTTTGCGTCTGAGCCAGGTAGTCGGTTAGAGTCGCTGCATTTACAGAAACACACCTGTTAGACTATCAGCTTGTCGAAGGCTTCACTAGGGTCTCCCTATCTACCTTAGTTATTGTCACCCCTCTCTCAGCCTTCCACTATGGCCACCTAGACTTAGGACTGTCCGTGACAATGGTGGTCTCGAGGCTTGGCTAACCTAGTTGCGACTGTCTATGTGGGTGTCTCTTTTCATTTTGTCCATTTGTGATTCGCTTCTCATAGCTTCTGTCGCTTTGTCTGACCTCACTGCCTTGCTCCCCGTCCTCAGTGGCGTATTATCGCATACTACGCTTTTCTTAGGACAAGAAAACTCTAATGCACTTGCTTCCAGTTGAACGTGCCGCAGGAGCCAAATTTGTTTAATTGACCGGTCGTTGCACTTTGAGGTTCGATTCTTGGATCTTCAATCTACACTCACTACTATCCTTCACTCGCTTCGTTCATTCTTTCATCCACCCAGTCACTCATTGACTCACCCTGTGAAGTTGCCTGTCATTCATTCACCATATCATTCTTTTAAATATTCATGGCTATCAACATTTGAGGCCTTCCGATCATTCCAATTAGATCACACATCTCAGCTCACTCCTTTATTTTACATCAACTAGGACAAATACCAATCACCCTCTCACGTCAGTAAGACTTCCCAAGTCCGTACCGAGGCTTCACTTCAGCCATTTGTCGTCACAATGGGCATTGGCAGCTACTTCAAGGCGGAGGTCCCGCCTCAAATTCCGGTAGGACCTCCTCCTAGGAGGCCTAGCCACCGGCCTTCTGTTTCCATCCATGCTCCCATAGACGAAAAGGTTCCTCCAGCTGCTGTTGTCGAACTAAACCCAACAGCTGGACCCAAATTCACTGCAGGCCCTCCTTCTATCGCGCCCTCAACAGGAAGCAGTGGACTTCTTGATGATATCAAACACGAAGTCATGGTTAACTACCTGTACCAACAGCAATGTTCTCAACTTTGGGTTGGCGATAGCTCTGGTGAGATCGAGGGTGTTCTTCTGCGCAAGTCACGCGGCCAATACATGGCTTGCCCACCTCAACTAGGGCAGTCCCCCTTCGCCATTGCCTGTACGGCACTCAACGTTCAAGTATGTTAAGATCTCAATGACATGAATCAAGTCATTACTAACTTGTTTCTCAGTGTGCCATGACTGTAAACTCTCGTGTTATCAAGACTTTCCTTCAATGGTCGCCTGATGCGGTGGACGTGCCATTGATGAATGGTCTACGCGTGCAGATCTTGCCCAGTGTCAATGACCTACCCCGAGCTCGCAAGCATCAATTTGCAGCTTTCATTGCTTCCGATGGCCTTCTTGTTGTTTGGGACGATGACGCCTTGAACTTGATGGCCCGCGCCAAGATCATCGAATCAGAGCTCATGGAGCTTGTATGGAACTCGGGACAGGCGATGGACGAAGATGAGAAAGATTCATCCACTGAGGTCGAGTACGAGATTGACGAGGAGAGTGGCGAGATCAAGCCTGAAAATCGGCCAATTCATCTCCAGAATGCCATTCTCGTTTCACTCACACTTCTAATCGTCATGGCCTCCCTTGGTGCTGCTTGGAGACAACTCGCTGTCGAGATTGCTATTGATGGTGACTACAAGCGCCTTGGCCTTGTCGCTCTCTTTCCCATCCAGGTGTTCTTCTCTCTCTTCTTCGCTCAAGTCATTGTTGGCTGTTTGGCGCAAATCTTTGGTCCCATCCGTCAACTGACCATCAACTCGAAATTCTACTCAGCCCGCCCACCCAGAAGACTCCAAGGCGCTACACTACCTCACATCACCATCCAATGTCCTGTCTACAAGGAAGGTCTAAACGCGGTTATTCTCCCCACCGTCAAGTCTATCAAGCAAGCTATGTCAACCTATGAGCTTCAGGGTGGATCTGCCAATATGTTCATCAATGATGATGGTCTCCAGCTTGTCAGCCCGGAGGAGCGTGATGCCCGTATTGAGTTTTACGCCGATAACAGCATTGGGTGGGTCGCACGACCCAGGCATGGCGAGGATGGCTTCGTACGAAAGGGCAAGTTCAAGAAGGCTTCAAACATGAACTTTGGCCTCATGATCTCCTGCAAGGTTGAGGAACGCCTCCAGCTGATTAAGCGACCAGCCGACTGGAGTCAAGCTGATGAAGCTCTTGCCTATGATCAGGCTCTCAGGGACGTTCTCGATGAGAATGGCCGTGCCTGGGCTGACGGAAACATTCGTGTCGGCGACTACATCCTCCTCATCGATTCTGATACACGAGTTCCTACTGACTGCCTCCTGGACTCCGTCTCTGAGATGGAGCAGTCACCTGAAGTTGGAATCATGCAATTCTCTTCTGGTGTTATGCAAGTTGTGCATACCTACTTCGAGAACGGCATTACCTTCTTCACGGACCTTATCTACACTGCCATTCGTTTCACTGTATCCAACGGCGACGTTGCTCCATTTGTTGGCCACAATGCCATCCTTCGCTGGTCTGCTATCCAACAGGTCGCTTATCAGGATGAAGATGGATATGACAAATTCTGGTCCGAGAGTCACGTTTCCGAAGATTTTGATATGTCCCTCCGTCTACAGTGCAGTGGCTACATCATCCGTCTCGCTGCTTGGGCAGGCGATGGCTTCAAAGAGGGCGTGTCTCTGACCGTGTATGACGAGCTTGCTCGATGGGAAAAGTACGCTTTCGGATGCAATGAGTTGTTATTTAATCCCATTCGCACATGGTTGTGGCGTGGTCCTTTCACTCCCTTGTTCCGTCGTTTCTGTTTCTCCAACATTCGTTTTACTTCCAAGATCACTGTTATTTCCTACATCGGTACCTACTATGCTATTGGCGCTGCATGGATCATGACTACTGCCAATTACTTCCTGATGGGCTGGTTCAACGGATATCTCGACAAGTACTACCTTGACTCCTGGCAGGTATGGTTTTCTATCATTCTTGTCTTCAATGGCCTTGGCAACCTCGCACTTGCCATCATGCGATACCGTTCTGGTGAGCGTAGCCTCGGATATGCCATCTACGAGAACTTCAAATGGACCCTGATGCTGGCTCTTTTCCTCGGAGGTCTTTCTCTTCATGTCAGCCAAGCTTTGCTGGCACATATGTTTGAGATTGACATGAGCTGGGGTTCCACTTCCAAGGAGGCCGAATTCTCCAACTTCTTTATCGAAGTTCCCAAGGTTTTGAAGAAGGTAAGCTTTCCCGTGTCGTGGAGCAGATTTGAATGTCCACTAACATATATGAATAGTTCCGCGTCTCTATGATTCTATCTTTGCTGGCTATCATAGGTCTCGTCATTATGGCTACTGCAGACTTTATTCCTCATGACTGGCGCATTAATGATTTCGTTGCCATTCTTCCCATGGCCACTGTAGCTGGAAGTCATCTTCTGTTGCCTTTGGCCCTTAACCCTGCCCTGATGACCTTCTCTTGGTAAATCTGGTTCCTGTATCATCCAAAAAGCACATCCGTTTGTTTCATTTGTGTTGCTTTTGCGTCGAGTTTCAATGGAAGCATAGAAACATATACTCCAAGTAGCATTCGTTTTAGTCACTATGTTTCAAGGGATTCTACCCTATTTCAATAGTCAATAAATCCATCTTACGGATTATATCCATTTGACGGCAGTATACCTTGCATTGTGATACTTGCGTGTTCGCTGCCGGGGTGCTGCCCTACCATATCCCCGTTATTCGGACTATTAGAAGCAACACACATACACACGTACGGTCCAGTGTCCAGTGTCTTACTTTACAAGATTCTGGTAAGGTGGAACGTATTCTACTCAACAGTGAGGATTGGCTTTTCAAGGGACTACACCCACTTTTACGAAAGTCTTATCATGTCTGGTAAAATTAGATTGAAACTCGTGGTCAAAACAGAAAATACGAATCGTTGGTGAACGATGCTCACATCACAAAAGAACAAAAGATAAATTCAGTCGAAGTTTGATTTGATTCAAAGTCGTCTATCCCAAGCAAACCAACGCCTCTATGCCGTCCTATCAATTCTATCTAAGTGAGTACCATTCATTCTTCATAGCGTGATGCGACATCATTGATGCCTCGCAATAGAGTTCCCTTTCTGAAAGCAGTCGTCATATGCCGCTCAACATGAAATCTCGTTCATATCTGCAGATCTTCCGAAACAAGACGCACACGAAAATAAAAATAAAAATGCAAAACTTTTCTTAGTTGTCCTCATCATCAGTGTCGGGAGGGTGGGGAGTACCCTTGGGGCTGTTGAGCCACTCGATGTGGCGGAGCCGACGACGGACCTCACGCTCCTTGACATCCTTCTTGGTCATCTTCTTCTTCTTTCTGGCGCGGAACTTCATATCAGAGTTGTCCTCAATGCCACTGTTGACAGCGCTGCTCACGACAGAGCTGGCAGCAGTGCTGTTGACGCCGCTGCTGGGACGGCTGTCCTCGAAGCGGTCGAGACTGATAGCAGCGTTACCCTTCAGGGCAACACGGCCATCGTTGACGTGCCACTGCTCAGAGCACAGGGCACCGACAAACTCCTCGTTGTGAGAAATCAGGATGACACCACCCTTGAAGTCACGGATAGCGACAGCAAGACCACCGAGAGAGTCTCGATCCAAGAAGTTAGTAGGCTCGTCAAGCACGAGAAGATGGGGGTTGTTCCACATGGCTCCGGCAATAACGACCTTGACCTTCTGTCCACCAGAAAGAGAGCCGATCTCGTTGTGGTTGGCAATCTCAGGGTCAAGACCAAGATCCTCAAAGTGCTTGGAGATAACCTTGGGCTGGAGCTCACGGTAACCAAGACCCTCTCGAGAAGCCTCGTGATCGTCAAACTCCTGGACGAGCTTGTCGAAACCAAGCTCGGAAAGAGTTTCACGGGAGATCATGGTGTTGTTCTTGGGCAGCAGGCCTCGCCACTTACTGTCGGGGGTTAGTAAAGCACTTTATTTCAACATAGCAAGGGGACTTACACTTCGTATTGGAAGGTCTTCTTGTACTTCTGACGACCAACCAAGGACTCGACTTGACGAGCGGACTTTCCATCCTTCAAGTCAACCCACTTGTCCATCTGGGCGCGGTCGGCCTCAGACAGGGCACGAGTCTGCTTCATGTGAACCTCTCGGTCGTCACCGTGCTGGTAACGCCACTGGAGGTACTGGTTAGGGGTCTTCTCCAAGTGCATCTCAACGTGCTCCAGAGCGTGCTGCTTGATGTAACCAATACGCAGGTTAGGGTGCTTCTCAACCTTTCCGGTACTGGGAATGGTTTCGCCAGTAAGGAGCTTGATGAGTGTCGACTTTCCAGCACCGTTGGGGCCAATAATGGCAACACGAGATGACAGAGTCAGCTGACAAGAGACGTCTGACAGAGAGGGCTTTGGTGCGTTGGGGTAGGCGTATGAAACGTTTGACATGCGGATGATAGCACGAGTCTGAGACTTAACACCAGTCAAGATACCGGGAGGGGGGAACTTGAACTGGACAGTAGAGGCGGACAGAGTGTAGTAACTCTTGGCCTCGGGCTTGATCTGGACAAAGTTGGCCAGGTTACCCTTGTAGCAGGCCAGCTTCTTGTTGGGCTCGTAATGGTAGATATCAGTAGTGACATTGTCCAAGAAACCGGAGTCGTGAGAAACAATAAGACTGGTGATGTCAGGGTGAGACTTGAGGTAGTTCTCGAGCCATGCGATGTTGGCAACGTCAAGATGGTTAGTAGGTTCGTCAAGAAGAAGGACATCAGCGCGCTGCAGCATAGCACGGGCCAAAGCCAGCTTCATCTTCCAACCTCCAGACAGAGATCCAACTCTCTCAGACTGTCGGCCCTCAGGGCCAGCAGTGAAACCGAACTCGGCCAAAACCTCGGAGATACGCTCAAGGCCTTGTGTGGCAATCTCAGGGTCCTTGGCAACGAACTCGAGAATACTGATATCAGCGTCCTCGCCCTGGTTGTGCTCAACATAACAAGTGCGGAGAACGTCCTGAGGAGGGAAGCCCTCAAGCTTGCCGTTCGCGATACTTCGCATAAGAGTCGACTTTCCGGCACCGTTTCGGCCGCAAAGACCATAACGATGACCCTTGAGAAGTCGCAAGTTGGTGTGCGACAGGAGAAGCATACCACCGTAGGCAAGAGAGAAGTCGGCGTTGACAATCTCAATCTCACCATCGTCCTCCTTCTCGGGGACACCGTACTTGCGCTCATCCTCCTCGACGTAGTACTTCTGGACGGCATCGGCAACCTTTTGGGAGGCCTCAGCATCCTTCAGGAAGGTCTTGATGTAAGGAGCAATTCGTCCAGAGATACGGTTGACAAAGCGGTAGTTGACATCAATAGAAACCATGTCGGAGATGTAGGGACGAGCCTGCTTGAAGAGCTCTTGCTGGCCAGCAAGGCCACCGTTGGCCTTGATTTGCTCGTCAAGGACCTTGGCGACATCTTCGCCGGATGTACGGGCAACAACATCCTTATCATCACCCATAGCCTTCTCCATAGTGGCGAGAGCGCGCTCAGCGATCTCACGAACCTCGGGGAGAGAGGCTCGGTCGCAAACGCTCTTGACACCGGGAATGAGCTTGGGCAAGAATGTTCGGGCCTCGATAGGGTCGTGGACCAGCTTGGTCAAGTTCTCGACAATGACAACAGTCTGTCGCAGAACCTCCTGGGCCGTAGTGGGGCTGTTGAGGGATCGCTCCAGGAAAGGTGTCAGGAGAGCCAGCACGGGCGATGTGACAATGGCGACAAAGGTAGTCTGAGACAGGGCGTGGATAGCCTTTTGGAGAGTCTGGGAGGAGGGGTGCTGCATGGTGTCGATGAGCAGAGGAATACGGGGGGCGACATCGTCGTTGGAGAGAAGAGTGGTGAGCGAGTTCATGGTCGCAACAGCCTGCTTCTCAACCTCGGACTTCAAGTCGTGCATGCCACCCTCGACGATAGGGATCAGGCCAGCGAGCTTGGCACCCAAAGACTCGCGGAGAAGATCCTTCTCGATAGCCTCCTCCTTGGTGCCTCCAAGAGAGACCTTGGCCTTATCGGCCATCTTCTGCAGCAACTTGTAGGCGCCGACAGTTCCCTGCCATTTTCCAGTCTTCTTGGAAAGGTACTCGACCAGGGCAGGAAGGAGACCGGTGATGAGGGCCTCTGGGCTCAGGATGCCAAAAGTGGCATCGAGGCCGTATTGGGCAGCATCGCGAACGACGGCGCCCTTATCGGAGAGAGCGTCGAGGGCAACGCCGACGAGGTTGCTATCCTGAAGAAGGAGAACGACCTCGCTGATGGGCTGGCGAGGGAGGAAGCGCTCCAAAACAGCACCAAGAAGGTTCTGACCGGACTCGCGGCGAAGACCAGACTTCTTATCAGCGGCAGCCTTCTTGATCTCAGTGATGACACCGTAGTCGTTCAAGCCAGCGACGCCAACGGAAGAGAGGAGAATCTCGCAGAGGCCATAGCAAGCATCGATCGACGAGGCCGAGGTCTTTGCAGTGAAGATTGTGTTGAGGAGGTCGTTGATGGTTTCTTGAGATGGCGGGGGCGGGGCGTCGCCGGACGGCGGCGTAACAGGATGAGGCATCGTATCGAGGTTTCTTTGTTGTATCGCCTTGTGCAAACAAACAAATCGATCAATACGACAGATGTAAAAAGAGCCTCAGTCGGTATTAGGTGTTGTTCCTGTCGAGGACAACAGTAAAAAAGAATGAAAAACCAACAAGAACCAGCGATGCCCTTGAGGGAAAAAAAGGATAGCGAGCGTAGAAAAAGCGCTGCTTACGATGTCAGGTAGAACAGGGACTACTTTAGTTTCAAAGGTTGGGCGCACTAAATTTTGAAATTTTTCTTATCAATGCGTTATCGCCTGCACGGATCGGGCACTCCGCCTTTCCCTTATTTCCACGTGCATCTGGGGACTCTTTAAGTGGACTTGGAAAAGTATATCACCAACCAGGAAGAACCTAAAAAATGAGATTTCCTAGTCAGTATCAGTAAGGTTGTGGCGGTCACTCTGTTTGTGGAAAAGATGTGCAATGCAAGAAGAGAATCTAAAGTTACTAAGGTAGGTAGGTAACTACATAGTACTGTACTATGAAGAAATCTGGATAAAATCTTAGATGTACACCAGAGCCGACCCGAGGCTGTTCATCCCACTCATTGCCCAACAACGCCTGTCTTTGCTGGCTGTGCCGGCTTTTCCAGAATTTTTTACTAAAAAAAGAGAATACATAAATGCGGTCAAGTAGTTAAACGTGAATAGGGTATAATAACGAGAAGAAAGAAACAGGCATCATCATATCATCCTCACCGCCCCCCAGATGATGAATACGTCCCAGTAGCTGCGCCAACCAAAAGTATAATAATATAAGCGCAACGTAATGCAAGGAGAAACTCCGATATTAAGCACCACAATTAATGGGGAGTATCATTTCTCAACGAGACAGGACCCTGAAAGCCAGATGAACCAGGGTTGACATCGTGCATTTCCAACCCCTGGGAGCTTGATCTTGGCCGCTTGTCCCTTCGGATACCCAAGCGTTGGTCCCCTTCGTGGTAGTGGGCCTTGAATTGATAATACGTGGGTTGTCGAGGACGGCAAAGAACAACAATAAAGTTCTTGAAAACGCTGGCTTGGGAAAATGCCCGGAAGCGCTCCTTCTTGGCAAACTTGTGCGAGTTCATGTACTCTCTTGTTGTTTCGCCTCGTGCCATGAGGAAGATATGATAACCCATCAATGCAGCAGGATAAAGAAAGGTGATAAAACCAAGGAAGAGGAGGGCGAAAGGAACTCTGAAATGATCGACAGCTTGTCCGAAGGAAATGCCCTGTCGGTTTTTGTAAAGGAGAATCTGTGTAAGAGACGTGGCAATTAAATAAGCTGCGAGAATAGTCGCAGATGTAACAAAGGTAAAGAAATATCGGTAGTTGCGTTTTCCGACACAGTTATTGAGCCACACGCAGTGATGGTCGTGGGTCTCGATGCAGTTGTCGCAAAGGCGACAGTGATGAGCACGCGGTGGCCGCCAGATATTGCACGTCCTACAGTGCTTAACTGGAACTTCCATAGCGGCAGTGGTTGATTCGGCGGATTTTATCAACGCCCAATCTGTGGTAGGGGGACTAAGTTGGAGGGGGTCGTCATTGTCATCTACAGGTGGGAATTGATGTAGGTTTCGGGGTAGAATCTGGGCGGCGTTAGCATACAGGTGAGTTCTGCCATAGAATGGAGACGGAACTTACACCTGGGTCGGTTACAGAGGCGTGAATGAAAGATGAGAAACAGATGTAGGCAAGGTATGCAAACACGATGGGTATCGCAGGTGACACATTGTTCCATAACCATGGCGCCTCAAAGCCAAAGAACAAAGCACAAGGGACAACGACGAATATGCCTGTCGCAATGTTGATAGGCCTTCCTCGTGTGTTTTGCCAGCGACCACCTAAGCAGAATACTGTATTACCATCAAAATATTGATGGACACGACCAAGATCGGACTTCTGGCTAGGCTTGTATGGAACACGCGGGTGCTGCTGCCCATTGTGAGAGTCAACAGGCCTGAACTGGGGCGATGAAGCAGCCGAAGATAGTTTCTCGGCCCCTTCAGTACTCCGGTTCTGACTTAGTTGCCCATCGTTGCTTCGGCCAGGCATAAGGAAACTTGAGCGGAATGACCTTGGAGTCTTTATAGGACTAGGTAGATTGGAAAGGTCTTTATAACTTTTGTCCACAATGATGCTGTGCTGAAAGTGGCCAGTATCCGAAGACATGCCTTGAAGAGGGCGAACACTATCTGTTAAACTTCCCGCTGGATAATGGCCATGGCTTGGGCTTGTATTCGCCGTTATTCTGTCCAAAGTTTCTTGCTCGGTCATTTCGGTACCTCGGGATGGCGGCGGTCGCATGTTTTCCTCGTTGCTCATTTGGCGTTGCAACTGCGCAATCGGGTTTGATATGATACTCTGCCGCATTTGACTACTACTGGCCTCGCCATGTTCTTCGGACCTAGGTGACGTCGGAGAGGTTGGAGATGTCGGGGATGAAGGTGACGCAGCAGACATCTGGCTCATTGTCGATGGTCGATGTGATCCTCCTCTTTGCGCTTGCAATTTCTGCGAACTCATGGGGCGGAAGAACGCATGCGACTGTAATGAGGGCACATGGCTTCTGCTTGACAAACTCGGTGGCTGACTGGTCGAACCGGCCGTCGAGCTCTCAACGCTCCCCCTCTTGGCTTGAACACCAGCAAGATATGTTTTATTCCGCAACGACTGGCTCTGCCACGGGCCTCTCGAAGAAGAAGCTCCAGTTCGTGCAGTATCGGGTCGCGAACCCATATCCGTACTTTGAGGAATGCTCAATCTATTATTTTGCACATCCGGCTCATCGCCATCTTCGCTCGCGATATCCGTCATTCGGGAAGAAACGATACTCAGTGGCCTCTGTGCATCTGACCGGGAAACATCTGGTGCCAGAAAGCCATCGTCGTCGGGCTTCGAGGCCATGGCGATGTTTTAGTACTTGTGCTGTCCGTGTAGTGCTCGTGCGCTGCGAGATGACTTGTCCGCGGTTCGTTCGGAATTTAAGAAGTGGTTGCGCGTTGGCCACGTTTTCGCTATGTCATTCAATGTCGTCCTTCAAATATCGTCTTTACCAATGAATGATGTCAAAGGACTCGTATATCGAAAAGTAAAGTCGGCACGGTCGGCAGTTGTTCGCGTTACGCAGTACTGTACAAATGAACCAAAGGGAGGGACAGGGGTTAGGAGGCGGATTGAAGTCCCAAGAAAATAGGAATTAGAAGAAATGGTCGCAACAAGGTGAAAAATAAGATAGGTAGGGAGCGCAGAAGTCGAGACTTGACCCGGTTTAGAGAACGTAAAAGCGGCCAGAAAAGAAAGGAAAATGTGATGAATGAGAGGAGGTGGTGTACAGAGGATGCTTGTTCCTTTTTTCCTGCTTCCGACTTGGGCTTGGGCTTGGACTTGGACTTGGGTCTTGGTTTCTTTTTCCAAGCCCGGACAGCCTCAGAAACCTTGGTCAGGAATCGTCAGGTAATTGGACGTTCCAGCTGCGCACACTATATTACGGTACAAGTACATAGGACCAGTTCCTAGGCTTTTCTCGGGCCCCAGTAAGGGGCCAGGGGCTGACCTGTCCTCAGGTCACTGAAGCCCCTGCTAGCGGCCCTGATGCAGGGATGGGCTGGACTGGTCTGGAGTGTGATAACTCAATGCGATAACTGATCACGGAATCCAGAGGTTGCTTATGGCTGAAAGCGTTGTAATTGCTCTTGCCAGGAATTCCTTATGCACAAATTACATCCGCAGACGTCAGTCAATCTAGAGAGGCACAAGCGTGATAGCCTTCTGCAGCAACCCGTCTCGTCAACGTCTCACATCCAATCCCAGAATAACGTCGGTTACGAGAATAGGCAAGAGTTTGATTTTGGTTGCATTCCTTGGTCGACTAACTTTATTAGTCTTGGCTTTAAGAGGTCCGAATGATCAGCGTCGCATCACAATGAACGAATGGTTTGCTCTAGCCAGGGACAAGCAGACGGAATGTTCCAGCTTACAGCCTGGAGTCTCAGGCATACATCCAAAAGTTCTGGGCTGAGGACTGACCCAAGTCTCCAGACGTCATCCATCATTGCTCTAGCTGGTACATCACGTGATCGACGATGCTCCCCGGGATTGACCAATGATCATGCTCGCAGTCATCGTAGCGACTGCCTCCGAAATCATACGAGAACTTCAAAGCTTTACCACCAAAGCCTCGACGTAGAAACCCATTCTCCAACTCCCCACAGCCGCAAAAGCTCGTCGTCACAATGGCCTCTCGCATCGTCTCTCGCCGTTTCCTCTCCACCACTGCTCGCCGTTTCCAGGAGCACCAGAAGTCTGAGCTCAAGAAGGAGTCCCGACGCAACCCCGAGATTCTGGTGCGTCATAATGCCTCGGCCTGGCCCTCGACTTGCGCCAGGCCGACAACATAAACAATGATAGCATGCCTGAAATTATCATTGCTAACGTATATGGATGAATTGTAGATTCTCGGTGGTGTTATGTTTGCTGCTCTTGGCGGTGCTGGTTACTACCTTGGTATGGAAATCCACAAAGGTTTATGCACGACGAAGCAATTGCTGACATATTGAACTTCAGGCCGATCGCCTACTGGCGCTACCTCCGAGTCTCCCGTTACCATCGCTACTCACCCCTGGGAGAGTGGCAGCTCTGGCAAGTACCAGTACCACCCCGGTGGTGACCTCAGCCAGCCTCCCAAGGACGCTCCCAGCGCCCTCAACGTTGTCGTTGTTCCCAACGTCACCCTTCCTTCCGAGCTTCACGACAAGTACAACAAGTGGGGCAAGGACGGATACCCTTAAATCAACATTATTGAACGTAGTTAAAGCTGGTTACATGTGCAAGCACATGTTGTAGGGAATGGGCGGGGAGAGTTCTGGGTTGGATCAGTCAGTTCTCGCGCCCTGTGTAGAAAGAAGGACAGAGTGGGCTCAAGTTTAGCAACCACCCATAGTTCACTTATGACGCTTCGCGATTTTTACTTGCTTTGTGTCTAACTATAATTTGCCTTTGTTGCTCTACATATTACTCTCCCGTGCTTCAGCGTCGGTTTCATGTCTTGCTCGGATGAGCGACTAATATGGCCAAGATGCAAACACCCTAACAGACGATTCTCAGTTGCGTATTGAATGGTGGAGTATCTCAATGGCATCCAGCTCAATCTGTTACGACAGGTCTGATATAGATCCTGCGTCTTTCTGAACTCTGGAGCCAGGCGTGGCTTTACATTTCACACGATAACCATGGTACCACAGGGTTTCATATTTATATATAGTAGCGCCAGATTTTGGCACTCGAAGTTCGATCTACAATCAACTAATCATCACTGTTCATTCATGCTTACGACCCGAGATATATCCCGAGGAAGTCTTGTTTCTCGTTGCTGCCTGGTATCTCAATAACCCAACACAACACAACACACCCAGCTTTCCATATCATATCCTGAACTCCTGCCTTCACTGTTCATGAGAGCTCTCTTCGTCCAGCGCCAACAACTTATACAGCCAATGCATCAATCTCCTCGGCAGTGAAGCCAAGCAAGAACAATAGGTCCAGTAGACTCTCTCCGTTCAAACGAGCATTGGCCTCCATCTGCACTCGGGGCTTTGCATTCCACGCGACACCGAGACCAGCCTTTTCCAGCATCAGCAAGTCGTTGGCACCATCGCCGACGGCAATGACCTGAGACAGATCAATTCCCTCCTTGGTGGCAATTTCGACAAGAAGATCTCTCTTGCACTCCTTGCCAACGATGACACCTTCAACCTCGCCTGTGAACTTGCCATCTTGGATAACGGCATGGTTTGCATGGGCATAGTCAATGCCCAATTGCCCAGCGAGCCATCCTGTCAGTGGCTGGAAGCCGCCGGAAAGTACTGCTGTCTTGATACCCAGTCGCTTCAGAGCTTTGATCAGCTCTGGCACGCCCTTGGTAATGTCCAATACTGGTCGAAGATCCTCGAAGAGTGTAGAAGAAAGACCCTTGAGGAGAGCGACTCGTTCGCGGAAAGAAGCCTCAAACTCCAGCTCGCCCATCATCGCACGGTGTGTGATTTCAGCAACCCGGGCAGCCAGGTCTGGAGGATCCTTGACATGATCAGCCAAAAGGTCAATTACTTCCTGAGTAATGAGAGTGCTGTCCATGTCAAAGACCACCAGACGAGGGTGGCGCCTCCAAACACTATCTCTCTGGAGGACAACGTCCACGTTCCATTCCTGCTCAAAGCGATAGATCATCTCATGTTTTCTCAGGTCATCCAGGCTGAGATAGTCAGGAGATGGCGTGGGCGAGAGCGTTAGTTCCACAATGCGTGGTTGTTCCTGGTTGTCCAAGCACCTGTGAGAGGAGTGAGGCTCCTCAGCGTCATGGGGTAGAGGGAACGACGACATGAGGTGGAGGAACGAGGTGATGCAAAGCGGCGAAATGTATGAGCCATAAATATGGTCCAGCTGCTCAGACTCCTGGGTAGGTGGCTCGAGAGGGTACTCATTGGGATCGGTTGTAGGAGCCAAGTTGGCGGGTAGGGACTCATTACTGTCCGCAAATGTGGTCTTGACGGGCGATCGAGAGCCCTGCTCGTCGCCTCTTGGCTTGTAAAAGAGAGTCGCAATGAGACGATCCGATTTCTCGCCAACACGAGGAGCACAGTTAGGATGAGAGTACGAGTGGCTCAATCCGCTGTCAACCACAGTAGGAGGGTTTTCCTCAGAAGGGATGCCATTAAATGGGAGGATCGGCCTCGTTTGAGGAACGGGTGAGTTACTTGTATCCTCTATAACCGTGTCAATGCCGTGGAACAACTGGTCCTGACGGTTTGACTCCGGTCGGGGAGGACGGTATTCTTGGTGATCACTAAGGTATGAGCTGCTCCTCATAGAGCCCAGTTGTGGCCGTGCGACATTCTGTTTGGCAGGGCTTGGTTGGTCTGCCATTGTATCGTGCGCGCGGGGTGAGATTTGTTACGTCTGACAATGAAATGGCGTAAGGCAGGCAGTGGAAATAAGCCAAGGTACGACCTAAAGGATCAAAAATGAAGACTAGAGATACTTAAAAGTACACAGCGATGCAGGCAGGCAGGTAAATAATAATATGCGACCGCCGACGGTACGGTACAGTAATGAACTCAAAGATTTGAGTCAATCTTCAAAAGGTTGGTTGGTTTAGGTGAGCGTTTGTTGCTGGTCATGCCTCGACTCGTCCTTCGCCAGGGCACTCTTCTCCGTCTTCTGCCCCGCCAATGGATGGCTCGTGCGACCTTGTGTCGGCTTCAGCGGCTCCTGTCAGGCTGCTATAGGGTATGATTGGCGCGAATACGCCCACAAAGACATGGACAGTTTGATTGAAGATGAGATAGAAGATTGATCACGTGGGTTTTTGACTTGTGAGAGACAGTGACAGAGACATTACCGAATAATGTCGTCGCAATAACCTATATCTAAGTGAGTTCCTCGAATTAAAGAATATACAAGCATTGTGGCATGTGCTGACAAAGTACAAGATGCCAATGAGATACGCGTCATATCATCCTGCAGATATCGACCTTCACATGTATGGTGCAGGTCATCGGGAAGAGCGAAATTGTGAGGGCCTTGGTTCATTAATGCGAACGACGATGAATATAAAGCACTGCAACATTGAGATGGCAATGACGCAAGTAAATGAGCTGGTAATATGACGTAGTAGTCATCGCTAAGTCCAACATTAGGGTCAGCCGGTCAGGGGCCTGTCTGCTAAGTCAGCATTCGAGATTTCTAAACAAATGGACTGAATTAGTGAGCGTGCGAAACGGACAGCGGCCTAACGTTTATCCAAGTCGAAACGGTCCGTCTCGGAGAAGAGAAAGGAAAAAAATGCTTAGACTGGACGTCAATGAGAAAGGCAACGGCAGTCGCCCGGTCCCTCGGTGCCGACGCTCCGACAGCACGCAATATAGACCGATTGCCGCATCGGTAGTCTGGCATTGCAATTGCGTCTTGTTCAAAGCTTGTAAGACGACGCCGCAATTTTCACAACTGGATATGCTCTACACTATTGTACATCTAAAGAGAGGTATGTAGCTGATGGTCCCGTAGATGAGCATCTGAACACAAAGAGGGTATCATGTTCGATCTAGGGATGTGACGACACGATGGCTATTTCTTGCGAAAAAAGATACAAGGGGACATAACACTTGTATAAGCTGTTGGCAATTCGGATATACGATTGCGAAATACCAGCCAAAATGGCATGATCGCGGGGAAACTGTCCTCGTGCACACTATGCAACAGACCCGTCTCAGCTAGCACATGGGATTTGATACTCGATCACTCGCCATGGCCATCCCATCCATATTCGGATATAGATTTCATCCAACTTGGCCTCTGAGAAAAACCATAGATAATCCATGTATGACCTGTCGGCTACCATTTATAAGCTGTGTTCGCGGTGAAGCCATCGATCTCCGGGGTTGCCGCTGTAGTCCCACCAATTTCGAGACCTAAAACCACTTTGCGACCTGATGGAGCTCCGGCTCGGCGGCTGTATTGAAAATATGTCGTTACTGGAGGTGAGGCAAACAAGACCCAGGGCCTAGCCTCCATTTCAAGGGCTTTGGTGGGTGGGCCAATCAAAGTCTGTCCAGAGCGTGGCGCCCTCCATCGCGAAAGGCATAGCGTCGATGTCGTGATCAGTCTCAGTTGCAACTTAGAGACGATAGTCCTCCTGGCGGCGATTGCGCAATTGCAACTCCCCATCTTTTTCCATGTCCTGGGCTCATTACAGGAAGCAGATGCTCGGGTTCGGACGATGTCCTTGCGCATTACTAAGGACGCATAAGGTTGGGGCCCTGCGGGCGGTCGCCCGGACATAGCATATAGGCCGTACTACACAACTCCCTCCTTCTTAAGAATTTGACTGTCCTCGCTCGTTCATTGTCATGTTCGTCATCTTGTTGTCTTGACTCTTTCCAGTGCTTTGAAATCCTGTTCCATATTCAAGTTAGCAGAATATCTGCGTCATCAACTATACCTCATACCTAGCCTTCTTACCTTTGGCTCTTTATTAGACATAACTGGGATACGCCCTTCGTCTGTCCCAACTTTCAACAAGTCCACACATTAACAAACAACGCTTCGAATCATTTTCCACGCGTCTTCAAAATGCCTGCCTTCATCTCTGAATCCTCCTCGCAGGTGTCACTCCCCGACATGAAGCTTGAATGCGAGTCAGGCTATGTCTCTGGACAAAACTCAGAATACTCTTCACCATCATCATCAACCACTCTTCCTCGAGTCACTCTCACAAAGCCCCATGTCGACCACCTCAACAACATGCTTGAGGACATGCACCCCATGGACATCCTCCGATTCTGCAAGGTCATGTTCCCCAACCTGTACCAATCGACTGCTTTTGGCTTGACCGGTCTCGCCACCATGGACATGCTCTCCAAAATTCAAAAGGAGCACCCCAGCACTCCCACTGTCGACCTCATCTTCTTGGATACCTTGTACCACTTTGAGGAGACACACGATCTCGTCGACCGAGTCAAGGCCCGGTACCCCAACGTGCCCGTTCACATTTACAAGCCTGACGGCGTCAACAACGCCGAAGAATTTGAGGACATGTACGGCAAGGAGATGTGGAACACCGCCAGTGAAATGTATGACTGGATTGTCAAGGTTGAGCCCCTTCAGCGAGCGTACGATGAGCTCAAGGTTGCTGCTGTCCTCAACGGTCGCCGACGATCTCAGGGTGCTGCCCGCGGCTCCATCCCCATCATCGAGATTGATGATGAGCGCGGTGTTGTCAAGATCAACCCCTTGGCCACTTGGTCTTTCAAGCAGGTTGATGCATACATCAAGGAGAACAACGTCCCCTACAACGCTCTCCTCGACCAAGGCTACAAGTCTGTCGGTGACTGGCACTCCACCGTCCCCGTCAAGGAGGGCGAAGATGAGCGAGCCGGCCGATGGAAGGGCCAGGACAAGACTGAGTGTGGTATTCACAACAAGCAATCTCGCTACTCCGAGTTTGTTGCCATGATGGAGCGCAAGCAACAAGAGGAAAAGCTCGCTGCTGCTCTTGAGAAAGTGGCTCTGCCCACAGTCTAATTGCACTCGCAACCAGACAAAAACTTATCTTTGATGACTTAATGATTGAAGCATTATGCAAGGCGTTTTAAGGAATAAATTGGTTCAGCAGCCAATCATGCTGGACCTCAAGGGAATGGGAATATTGGAAATCATCGAACGGCGTTTGGTAAAATATGAGAAGCTTGTTGCGACGGAGGAATAAATAGCAAGTACACAATCGATATGATAGAATCTGCGACAGGCAGCAGACGAAACAATAAACAAAGAATTAATCAAACATAGGACTGCCCGTCTTTCAGCGTGAGACCTTTGGTATGAAATGTGAGAATGAAGTTGATTGAGTGTAGGTAATCAAAGATCACGAGGTACAAGCCGCTGCCGACGAACTACCCCGCGTCGATAGTTCGGTTTCCATGCTAACAAGTTGTCTCCTCCCCACTACTGATATCTGATACTGCCTTAGCGAAGCCCTGCCACTTACCCTTTGCTGCTCATCGTGACCTATCTCAGCCTCGCGTGTAAACTAAAAATAAAAAGTCTTGCCTCGCACCTACGATGCAAGAACTCGCCTCTTGCCCCCCGGCTTTTGTCGAGAGGAAGAAAAAGATTCTCGATCAACTCGCAATTCCTGATACTGAGTACACGGATGCTTCGCCAAAAGGCTCGGTAGACGAGGGGATCCGTGACCTTATTGATGAAATCAACCAACAGTCAGGATTCGTCACTACTAGCAGCTGCGCAGGGCGTGTTAGTGTATTCCTCGAGGGACGAAGAGTTGCCGAGGCCGAAGGCGAGGATGAGCGAGTAGCAGGCGTTGGTGGAAAGGGCGCTGGAGGAGCCTGGTTATTTGTTTCTCATGATCCCATACCTGATAAAGGTGATGGGGTCACGGACTGGAGCAGCCAGTTTGGTCTTGAAGATTCTACTGCGGCTCAAAATGCAGCTCCAACGGTCAAAGAGAGAAGACTCGTCCATTTCAAGTTTGAAGCAATGGTAAGCTGGAACCCTGCTTCTCTGTACAAACGAGAGGCAATGTTAGAATACAAGTACATGTTAAGCTGAGATATTGCGTAGATCCTCCACATCCTGACAGCATCCCCTGAACATGCTCAAATACTTCTACGATGCGGGTTGCAGGCAGGCTTCCGAGAATCGGGAGCGCTTAACATTATCCCCAGCGGCAAAGATGCTACTACTCCCATGGTTGCTATACGGACAATGGGCCTTGCCTTCGAGTCACTCATCGGACAACAGGTCGACGGTCAGTGCCAACGGATAGTCTCTCCTGAATACCTTCAGACACTCGTGGATATTGCAAACGAGCGCTTTGACGAGAACAAGAAGCGTATCGAGCGATTCCAGAACGCCTTCCGGGATGCCGTTTCTGCACCAGCACCGCGTCGAAACCCAGAGGGACAAGAGTGGGAAGATGCCGCAGCAAGACGGGAAAGGAAACGTGCTGAGGGCTTGCGGAAGAAAGCTGAGCTGAAAGCCAAGCAAGAAGCGAATACAAACGATGGAAATGAGCTCAGTGACAGAGAAGGGGAAGAACAGGCGGGCTTGCTCTTTTGAGGTATAAGTTGCTGTACACTTTGATTCCTCAACATAGCTTTTTTCGCTCCCAATACCGTAATGTACACGTACGTTCCTGTCTGGGCATGCCGGGACCCATCCTCTCTATATCTCTATAGAATAGTTCACAATTCTCATTACAAGTTCCCATAAGCGTTCTACGAGACAACCTTCTCGACCCAGCTCTTCTCTAGCTTCTTGACCTCAGCCTTGAAGTTTTCCACTTCCTGCCAGCAGTCGAGCGGCCGTCGGTCGTGCTCTCGCAGACATCGGATAACCTCGTTGCGTGCACCTTCGACACCCTCGGGAAGATCACGCACTTGCTTGCGTGCCTCGAGCTTTTGACGCATCGCCTCAATTTCCTTGCTAACGGTGTACTGACTTGTGCTATTGTCGTCCTTGAGTTCGGCATTGGAGAGTTTTTCGTGTGCGATCTTGAGCGCTTCGGACTCTTTCTTCTGGAGATTCTTGAGCTCCTCGGCCACACGGGCCTGGATTTGGAGCTCGATTATCTTGGATCGAGAGGCATCAGTCTGTCGGGGAAGAAAAAAGCTCGGTTAGCTTAATTGCAGTCTTGCATAGCTTGCTGGTGGAATTTCGGTGGAAAATAATGTACCTCATTGCTAGACTGTAGTGAATCTACGAGATCTTGTGAGATGCCGTTGGGCGCTGAGCTGTTTATTGGCAAGCTGTCAGTTACTGACTGAGATCAATCAAGGGGGTTTGCAAATCAGGAACAACATACGCCTTCCACACATGTGAGGAGATTGGTTTCGACTCGCTGGAACCCATTGTGTCGACCTCAATGGCTGTGCAACAATGTTCAATACCCAGCTCGTGATAGCCTTCCTGGAAATTTCCGGCGTTGATCTGGAGCATCACGGAACGACCACAATTCTGCCTCAGGTTGAAAGACTTGTTGTGACGAAACCTGTGGCGCAGAGTATGGCGCAGACTGTGGCACACCACCATCCAGTACCGAGACCACCAACATTCATCAAACTCTTACACGGGAGCAATTATTCTATGCTGCCAATTTAACACAGATGAATTAATATTGCGTCCGTGCTGGCATTATTGCGACTCATAAATAACGTGGCATAATCAGCGATCTTATTCTTATTTCTCAGGAATCTAGCCAACAAACCATGCTCGCTCAGATCCGAACCAGTCCTGGAGCAATAACGATGATCTATCCGAACTCTAAGAACAGATGAACACCTCGGACCAACATCCGCTGTCATCAAGGACGGTCCGTTATTGTGGACTCGTCATGAGATGTGTGATGGAACTGGATGGAATGGAAGGATTATTAAAAGCAAGCATCAGATTCAGGGCAATCGCCTGAACAAGATATAAGATTTCCCTTTCTAGAATCGAGATAGTGCCCGTCTGTGGGTCGTATCTAGCTTCCCAGGGCAATGGAACCGAACCTTCAAGCACTGGATCATTCTACCTGTGACGCCAAGAGAATTGTCGGTCGACACGATATCTATATTGGACGACCAGGCCGGCATACATCCTACAGTATGGACATTGGTCCGTTATCATGTTGGACGGTGATACGGGCCGCAGGTGTAGTTTGTATCAAACCTGACGTCGGAATTGAATTCCATCAACCACAGCACGGGAATTATAAGATTGCGGGCCGCCTTTGATCCTGGACAACGATGTCAACCAGGGTCCATGTTCGTTATTACCCTGTCTGTGAGGCTTGTATTCCATGCTGGCAATCTGACAATGCTTAACCGATCATAAAAATATCGAGTGATTATAAAACTTCTCCTCATCTTGGAAGTAATGATGGTGGGTGCATCGGTTATTCATCTTATGCTCGCATGATCGAGTCACTCCGAGTTTCCCGTGTGGTGGTGGATAGGTTGTTTCAGTCAGTTCGTTTTCGTCCACCATAGCTCGGTTTTGTGTCAGGCGAGGACGAACGGAAAGCTGGAACGAAATATGTTTATCCAAACATAAAACAGGAAACATGGAAACAAGTTGTACTGTTCGTCTGCAGTGTAGCGGTGATGTGATGCGATGCCGTCTGTTCCTGAGAGAATCGTTCCATTCCCAACTGGATGCCTCTTGGGAGTCGAGGTTGAGAAGCCTCCAACTCTTGGCGGCAATCTTATGGGGCATTGAGTGGCTCACAAGCGCTGCAACGGCTCAACACCCGTATTCTTGCAGCAGGTCTGGCCGCTGACAGCCACTCACCCCTGACAAGGACAGCTAAAAAACTTGGTCGCCATTCCAAAAGGGGTCTGGGAATTGATTCCACGAGCCAGGGCCAAGCAGTGGCTGGTTTCAGGAGCACAGGTGAACAAGGGTAAGGTCTGACTGGTCCCTCAAGCAGCCACTAAATCACTCTCTTTTGCCCGTCAACGGCCAACTCTGAGATCTGGTAGCGACATCTCACATCCAATTGGCCATATCGTGAACCGCCACGCCGTTACTACTGCGGTTACCCCTGTCGTGGCAAAAGGCAATCGAAGCCTATTAATGTCTACTGACCACTAACCAGCGAAGGGAGCACTCCTGGGTACGGGACAGAGCGCATGTGTATTCTCCATGGAAGAGGCGCTTATTGCACGTTCGTGTACATGCTCAGCTTTGCAGTCGTTCTCTGTAGAATATCGCAAGATATGCAGAGTGATGCGCGTGATCGAACCACATTCATGAATGAAATAAGTTGTCGGTTCGACAAATATTGCGGGAACAAGAAATAGCACGCCTTGCAAGGGGTTTCGGATGAATTTGGTAGCCACTCAGAGAGTGTCGATAACTTGACTCGCTGCATCTTGTTGGACGGAGCCAGGAGAAAGCTGTAAGGGGCCCCTTGCCGTTGTACGTACCACTTGTCCTACAGGGAGGGATCCTGGCCCAATGGACCTGGTAGCAAGTAAATCCTTTCAGCGCCAAGTCGAGACCTAATTCGGTTTTTGTTTGCTTGTCTGCTTGTGAGGGAGTCTGGTCTGTCAAGAGGGCGGAGTAGACCGGGCCCATTTACATATTATCACAACGTCTGCTCCCTGAGCCTACCTTCATTCCTGGTCTCAATACTGTCTATGGTGGTTCGGTTTGTTACCTGTTTCTTCTTCTTTTTTTGTCCTTGAGACCTTTTATACATTCTTCGTTGAGGCTGGCCATTCCATTTTTCTGACGTCAACTGTTCTCGGCCACTGCTTGCCAGCTGCTCGTTTCGTTTCGTCTTCATCCGTGTCTCTACCTGCATTTCGGGTCTCAGAAAGCCTTGAAACATTCAAAAACAGCTCTTTTCCCCTACGGATCGGATTGAATTGTCTTGTCACGATTGTCTCTGGTAGATCAGACCCTTCTTTTAGTCTTGCAACAAGCGACTTGTCGTACCGCACTGAATTACGTTGCACTGCCCTATACGCGCCCAAACGTCGATCGTCTGTACGCCTGTCTCTGCCTTCCTTGTCGCTGGACTGTCTACCAAGCGCCCTTGCCTCAACTTCACTTCACTTCACTCGACTTTTTCTACTTTACTTTCACTTACTCGCGACAATTGACGTCGACCCGTTCTTTACCGCAGATCTAAATTCAAATTTGCCGGAACCAAAAAAAGAGAGCCCAAGAGATCATCAGCTAGTTCTGATTTCCTCCAGCTGCAACCGAGAACATTACCTCGTGGACGAGGTGAACAGCGCTTACAGACTTCAGACGTCATTGAGCATTGTCTCGACACTGGTTCATAAGTCGCACTTGTTCTGCCTGGATTCTTTATTCCCCATTGTTCTTTCGCTTGTTGCATTGTGTGTTGAACACGCTTCCACCAGCGCCAAATTACCAAGGTCACTACCGAACAACCCGCTTGTCGATCACGATTTATCTACCACCGTCAAATCAACACCTGGATACGATCATGTTCTGACATCAAAGAACGAACAACAAGGAGGAACAGCATACACTCACTTTCTTTAAAAACCACCCCCGTCTCTGTGTGCCTGTTTGGGAGTCTTTATCAATCCCACAATCGCCTTGTTTCATCATTCATTCACAGCAAACATCAACATCTCGCTCTTTCTTCCTCATCCAAGGATTCCCATAAGAAAAGCTCATCCGATCACTACTCGCGTCGCTCCCAGAGAGCCAACGCTGACAAAATGGATTTCACACGGCGCCGGATCGCCGATATCAGCTCGTACACACCTACGACAACACTCAAATCTCGTGCCGAAGCAGCTCACGGAGATGCTGAAACTACTCCCAATTACCACTCCAGTCTCGACGGTGTAAACCAACCTATGAACATGCTATTTAAGGATGCTTTGTGGTGGACCCTCGGCATCATGGCCCTCATCGTTTTGTGGATTAGAATCATGGAGATTCTATGGGCAAGACTCCGCCATGTGTCGGCCATGAATGTGCCTGGTCACAAGCAACAGTACTGGAAGATCTCCCAGTGGACATGGATGCCCAGCTTAAAGAAGAATATCATCTACGCCCCCCTGTGGAACAAACGTCACAACCGAGAGTTCAGACTCTCTTCTGCTATCAGCATGGGCACTCTCCCTTCGCGACTTCACTTCACCATCCTTTTCATCTACCTGGGCAGCAACTTTGCCTACATGTTCGTTCTCAACTGGGCTAATGAGAACAAGTTTGCCTTTTGCGCTGAGCTGCGAGGCCGTTCAGGAACGTTGGCACTCGTCAACATGGTGCCCTTGATTATCTTTGCTGGACGCAACAACCCTCTTATTGCGTGGCTGAAGATCAGTTTCGACACTTACAACCTCCTCCATCGCTGGATGGGTCGCATTGTTGTTCTTGAGACTATCATCCATACTGTCGCCTGGCTTATTGCCGCCGTGGACGACCTTGGCTGGGATGGTGCTGGCCGTCAGATCACTGGCATCCTCTTCTACGGCTCGGGAGCCGTAGGTACGGTGGCCATGACTCTCCTCGCTCTGCTTTCCGTCTCGCCTGTGCGACATGCCTTTTATGAGACCTTCCTAAACGTCCACATTATCTTGGCCTTTGTGGCTTTCGTTGCCACATGGGCTCACTGTGCTTCCTCTACGCTTCCTGGAGGCTTGCCCCAGCTCCCATGGATCATGGCTATCATGGCAATCTGGTTCTGCGACCGACTCTCCCGCATGTTTCGTCTTTTGTCCGTCAACTGGTCAGCAAAGGGTTGGACTGAGGCAGTGTGCGAGGCCATGCCCGGTAACGTCACCCGAGTCACCCTCCACCTCCCACGGTATAAGGATATTGAGCCTGGTACCCACGCTTACCTCCGCATTTGGGGTGTCTCAGCGTGGGAGAGCCATCCTTTCTCGATCTGCTGGACCAACCACGTTCGTGACAGCAGCCTACCCATTGCTGAGAAGGAAAACTCAAACACAGTCGACAAGTCAACCATGACTACGAGTGTTTCTTTCCTGATCGCAGCCCAGACAGGCTTCACTAAGAAGCTATACGACCGTGCTTCCCATTATCCTAGTGGCCTTCGCGCCAAGGCCGCCATGGAGGGCCCTTACGCCGGACATCACAGTCTCGACTCGTATGGCCACGCAGTCCTCTTTGCTGGATCGACTGGGATTACTCACCAAGTCTCGTACATCCGTCACCTTCTCGAAGGACACAATCAAGGGACGACTGCCACTCGCCGTATAACCCTGGTTTGGATCATCCGCGAATACGAGTCTCTCGAATGGGTACGACCTTACATGGACACAATCCTCCGCATTCCCAATCGAAAAGACGTCCTTCGCATCCAGATCTTCGTCACCCGTCCTCAGAACCCACGCGATATTGTCAGTGCTAGCGCCACGGTGCGCATGTTCCCCGGACGGCCAAACGTTCCCCTGATTCTGGAAAGGGAGGTCCAAGAGCAGATGGGCGCCATGTGTGTCACAGTATGTGGACCTGGCGCTCTTGCTGACGACGTTCGCGGAGCTGCCAGGGCGGTGCAGGGTTCGAGTGTGGTGGACTTTGTAGAAGAAAGCTTCACTTGGTAGGCCATGGTCACAAAGCAGAGGCGGAAGTAATCATAGGATTCCATTCAAACAGTATATATTTTACGGATAGGGTAGTTAATGTCATCAAGACATTCATGGAGATGGAGATATTCCAGGACAACATAGCGTCACGCATTTCTATAGCGATCAAGTCACCAAAGATTTTGAGAACCTAACTTTGAAGCAATCTGAATGTTTATATAAGCGATATTTCTGATATAGCCAGGCCCTGGTGACCTAGTCTGTTAATTCATGGGATTATATGTGACATCAGATCCATTGATCTGTAATCCAGGGTCCAGCCCGACAAAATTGCCGGGTCGGTGGACCTGGAGTGCTGGGAATGCCCCGCAGTTCACACCAGGTACTCTGCGTTAGCACACTGTCAGTAGGTACCTTGGGTAGTAGGTACTGCCCGCTACGGTGGGTCCTGCTCTTAATGGAAATACGTACCCAGTCGCGTCTCTCATCTCAATCAGCACAAAGACGCGATTTCGCCCGTGGATCCCTTTGTGTCATACAATTTTGTCCATTCTCACGATACTATACTAGTCAACTAATGCTGCCCATCCACACACCAAGACGAAACTCACAGTCGAATTTCCATTACATTTTTGATACATTTTCAGACCGCCGCACAGATGCCTACTCGAAGGCAAGACTCAGACCAAGAGTCGCAGTCACCATCGCCCTCTCAAGCCCCACGAGCAGCACAATCGCATCGAAGGCTCGCCGTGCGAGAACGGGAATCCAGTCGCTCCGTTTCAGGGTCAAAGCGAAAGCGAACAGATACACAAAATGGCGAGACCTCAAACCATAGAAGACGGACTGCTGAACCTTCTCACGAAATCAACGACGACGACAATAACGACGATGACGATCAATACGACCCCGACCAACCATTGGAGGAGCGCCGAAAAATCCAGAAGGGACTCAGAGACTTGCTGCGCGGGTTAGCAGAGAACACGGAAGAGTACCTACAAGCCGACTCACGAGGAATTTACGAGACTATTATTCAGGCCAACGAATTGTCAAAGAAAGTACGACAGACGACAGAAGCCACGATCGACTCGCGATTACTTGTCAGCACGACCGATCTGTCTTATCGAAAGACTTTGCGGTTAACTCAAGGAAGTCTTTCACAGGGTGTGGATGTAGATGAGTTTGTGTCAAAATGCATCACATACATGAGACACGGAGGAGGTATTATAGATGATAATGCCCCCGAGCTTTCGAGTACTCAACGTCAGAGAAGAAGAACTACAAGAGGCGACGAGAACGGAGACGATGATGTTGGCGACGAGGGCGACATGATGAACTGGCCTCACCTTGGCCGTTTCTCCGCCCTACCGTGTATCCGTCGCCCTGCTCTGCCTGGGTTCCTGCTTGGTCCCCTATCAGTCGAGAAGAAAGCTCGAAAAATCGCCAAACGAAGTGCGCCTTTCAGGCCAAATAGCTTGACGGAAACTCGTCCGGAAGTCCTCAATGTTGAAGACTTGGCGCACAAAGAGAACGATCTCACGGCAATCTGTGGCAAGATCCTCCACCAATTACAAAACATTCAAGCCCACCTTCAGCAAACCGTATCGGACAGTATTGATGACGATATGGACGACGAAGAGAGGACCAGAATCATGCACCAGTATGGTCTCCGCAGTACTGGCGGCATCGACTTGATGCGCTTCGTCGTGAACCCCAAATCGTTTGGCCAAACGATAGAGAACATGTTTTACGTCAGTTTCCTCATCCGAGATGGCCGCGTGGAAATCGAATTTGACGAATTTGGTCTTCCTGCACTTGGTAAGTCAACCATCGTGAGATTATTCCCACGCCGCTAAATTGTATCACAGCTCCAGTAAATAAAGATGAGGTCGAAGACGATGATGAGCCAACACGCCACGGGGCAGCAAAACACCAGGCTATTCTATCTATGGACATGGAAACATGGCAAGACATAATAGACACTTTTGGCCTGATGGAACCCATGATCACACACAGAAAGGATGTAACAAATTCAGGGCCTGGCGCCAGGGGGTGGTACAGCTGAAGAACGACAAGGGTAAATTTTATGAAAGAACATGTCGAGTCGTTGAGATCCATTGTCATGCAACCCCAAGATACCTTTGACGCTGCAAGAGGCCAGGCGTGACTTCGGCGATGGCGGCTAGTCTCATGCGCCAATTGGCAAACTTTTGGTAGGGCTCCTTTGTCCAAGGTTACCTCGTCGCTACCATGAGCACAGACAGCGTGAGCTTGGTGATGTTGGTGGCATTTTATCTTTGTGAGGGTGCGCCTATGTAGACAAAGAGGTGTGCGATCTCGGTATATTTTTGGCGCATGTCATGTACCAACAAAGAAAGGACTCGAATCAAAGAAGATGAATAAACAAAGGCTCCTTCGAGCTTCGAGGACGCGTCTTTTCGTCTCTTCATAATACCCACCTGTCCTCTTGTTCAAAGCTGCTTTCCTATCCATGTTCCAAGTGTCCTATTATTTCAACGCTTTTATGCCCACACAAGTGGACTTGTTCACTCTCACAAGTTTGAGCTTAGAACTACGTTCCTGAGCCTTACATTATTCTGCACATTATCACCCCTCAATACGCCCAACGTCACTCATTGTCCCCTTATACATCTGATCAATATGGCTGCCGCCGTGGAGAAGCACTTCAACGGCTTTTTGGCCAATGCCAAATTGCGATCAGACAAAACTGTGCAAAGCTGGGAGAAAGAAAAAACCAGCCTTGTTTCGGGCTTCGACGACTTTTATGCACATGAGTGTTCGAGTTTGCCCTCTGATCTCCCAGAACAGGCCATTGCGGTCTTGAAGAGGCTTCATGCAAAGGCCAAAGACAGTATCGAAGCGATGTTCAACACCTGCAATGCTTCACAACGCAAAGCTGCCAATGATTTCGGAGCCGGTCTGATGAAACTGGCATCTACTATCAAGAAGAGCAGTGACAAAGAGATCCTGCGATTGGAAGATGAGGTCTATAAATCCAAGGTGGCCATGGAAGGCTTCAAGCGTCAAATCAAGTCACGCTTGACTGAAAGCCAGGAGCTCGAGTCAGTCGAAGTTGTGAGAAACAGAAGAGAGAGGAGAACTCCCACTCCGGTTAGCGGTGGGATGGGATTCGAAATAGCCCATCAAAACGCAAGAGAGAGAGCCCATCGTACACTGTCCTCACAGACTCGCCTTCAAAGGATTTCAGACCAGAAACAAGCCACGAATTTGCCGCCTATTCCCTCGCCTGTTGTCTCGCCCGTTTCTAGGAATATTCCTACTCGCTCACACGCAAGAGTTCCTGCTAGAAGCGTTCTCCAGGGGACATCTTATCGCGCCCCTAGTCCCGCGAAGGCATCACCGACAATGAGCACCACTTCGACCGCAAGAAAATCACAAGCTTCCAGAAGCATAGAACCCGAAGATCTCGGAGATATGCACTCTGTGATGGAAAAGACGATGAATCTCGGCTCGGCAATCAGCCAAGAATATGAAGATCATCTACATATGATTGACGACGAACCATCTGAATGGGAGAACATGGATGACCTTGATGACCTTGATGACCTTGGTGACCTTGATGAAGAAATATGGCAAAGTAAGTTCCATGATCTTTATAACGAACCAGACGTTAACAGCGCGCTTGCAGATCCCGAAGATTCTCCTGAGAATTACACCTTCGAAGAGCTTGCTGCCAGGAACATCAGGCTTTCCAGAGAACGGAACAGGCTAAACAAGAAGATCACCGGTCTTCGCGAGGAGAACGACACATTTCAAGAGATAATCGGCAAGCTCAAGGATATCAACGAGACGCTGACACAGGAGAACGAAGTGCTTCGCATGGACGCAGGCAACCAAAGACAACCTGCCGAGAACTCGAACCAAATTGACGAATCGTGGATCATTGATCGTGGTTCTGAAGACGTAGATTCCCTAACGTCACTATCCAGGGTACCAACGATACCCTATACTCCATCAATACTAAGCATACCCGACTCGCCAACATCAATGCCAAGAGCACAAGACATCTCATCTGGCACATTCAAAACTAATTCACTACTGGCATCTGCCATACTAGCCAGGGCTTCAACAAATGATTCAATCCGAAGTGATTGGGACAAACCTATCGCTGCGTCAACAGATGCAAGCACGCATTTCCCCGGAGCTCTACACAGATCCGACACATCAGACATGGCTTCACCAGACAATGTAGGCCCATACACTGGTACTATGAGTGATGTCTTGGCGATCCTCACGTCGGCAGTTATACGCTGCAACAAAGATATACAGTCATGTCATAAAGAGAAGAAACTTTCACGCGGGCACGAAATCTCTACGAATTTCCTGGTTGAATCCTGGGAAGATTCAGCGAGGAAGAACCGCCACGATTTCCGCCAGGCGATTTCGTATTTCCAAACAATCTCTGACAAACCTCCTAGCAAATCTTCTAGCAAATCTCGGTCCCACGCGAGCTCTAGCTCATTGGGGGGATCACCTCGTTCTATAGGAAGCTCCTTCACGGCCAGCAACACGGCCACCTCGCTCGGCAGCGATTTTGCTGAAGGCGCAGAGTGGGATTCCCCAGCACATGTTCCTCCCAAGCCTGGAAATGCTCCAGGGTTTACCAACCCGGAGGGCAAGCTTCCAAAGACCACACAAGACTCTTCCCCGATGGAAGACTCTGTCGATAAGAAGGGCTCTACGAGCGGAGACAGCTCGAAGAAGAACCAGTCTAACCCCAAGCCCCAGCCCCAAAACTCGCAAAAGAGCTCTGGCTCCGGGACTGAGACAACAGGCACCAAGTCATCTACAGCACATGGCGAGAAGAGAGGCGGCGGCGACGATGGCGACGACGACGACGACGACGACGACGACAACCATTTCCGTGCATTGACACATCCGATGCTGGAAAAATATCGACATATTGAATTGAATCCGTTGTTTGTGGCTATCATACTCTACCTTGCGGTACTCTGGTCAAGTTTCAAAGTCTGGGTTGATCAACGGGTGCTCCGCCCCTTGCGTGAGTACACCACCCGCAAGCTACCCTCATGGTTCTCCTCACACGATACTGCAATTGCCATGATCATTTTATTGATTACCGGGTTCTTTTACCTGTACTTCAAAACATACCTTGTTTATTTGGTTGTCCAAAAAGAACGGGCTATGTGGCGTGACGGCAACAACGTGGCGATGCGTCTTGAGTTGAAGAGAGCCGGTAACCCAGAGGGAGTATCACTCTGGGGCCTCAGCGAAGAACAAGGATTGGTGCGACAGAGTGTTGGCGACTTTGTTGAGTTTATGTGCTGGTCTCTAGGCTTTACAACTTTGAAGAACTCGGTGGGTGTTTTTGCGTTGAATAGGTTGGAAGATGTGTTTGACTCTCTTTCTTTTGCGTGGGAAGTATGTTGTTGGGTGTTTGCCATGACAAAGTTGGTTCTGGGGAATGGCATAGACATGGCTATGCACAAGGCAAAACTGGTCTTTGCTGGCGGGCATTAAAGGCCCAGCCGAGCAGAAGCAACGTTTTTGGACATGTAAACGAGTTGGTAACGGGGTCAGTCAGTACACAGAGTTGTTGTCTATTGCTTTACTTAGTTAGGTATTGGGTGTCTTTCATCAACTTCATTCTGGATATATTATCAATGTATTATTTTACCGTTTCATCCGAGTCTGATTAATTTAATGGATCACTTCAGCAAGCCTAGACTGATGGGGAAGTATTGGCCGTTCTGTTGATGATGCCGAGGTTGATACAATTCTAAAAGGGCGGGTTCTCGGGGTTCAATAACTGGCCGAATGGATCAGCTGGAGTATGTTTTGGAACCAAGAATAACTTGAGAGAGAGTTACTAAGCAAAGTGAAATAGGTGAAGAAAGAGAGGGGCTCTTTATTTAAAATTTGATTCAATCGCGTATTCGCTATATTGATGTAAGTTGGTAGGTATATTCACATGATGAATGGATTCAAAAAGCATCCACTTTTTCGGCTCCAACTCAAATCAATTGACTTTTAACTGGAATTCCATCCATGACCCTGGAAATCGTGCGAGATTTATCGGCCGAAATGGATGACAATCAATAACTAATAATAATAAATGTTGATGTCATGACCAATTCATGTTGAAACTCCGCCTCGACACAACCTACGACTCCCAAGGAGTAGACCTAGTTGCTCATTACTAACTTATTAATTCCTCGTCATGATACGTTCTTCAGCCCCCATTAATAAATACTTAAACAACGAATTACCCAGATTCTTTCGGCTGCAAAAGAGGTCCCTTACACTTTCACGTGCTCTCGGATTCAACGTCATACATCCTTCAACTCCAACCTCAACAACAAGAATTGGATCCTCAACTTCAACATCATCTACTCTTCCCATTCAAAACCGCAGGTTCTCTTCTTCTTCACAACTATATTCACAAGAGTCCATCTTTTCAGAAATGTCTTCCAAACTCATTCCCTCAGACCCTGACCATGTCATGGTCATTCGCAATGTCACGCCCAACATTGCAACATTCTCAGTACCCTTCTCACGATTCGGAAAGGTCAAGATTGGTGGTCGAGGCACTGTAGGTATGTTCCCATCTCAATCCTCGTTACAAACCTGCACACGAAACTGACACACTCCATAGTCAAGCTTACTTCTGGAGGTCTCGCCGTCTTCTCACCAGTAGCCCTCACAAAGGCCACACAAGCCAAGGTCATTGAGATGGGAGGTGACGTTCGCTACATCGTCGCCCTCGACTATGAGCATCACATTTTTATCTCTGAATGGGCAAAGGAATACCCAACAGCCAAGATCATCGGCCCAGAGGGTCTGCCTGAAAAGCGCGCCAAGCAGACCGATGACCCCAAGATTGGTAACGAGGAATTCGCCGTTGTCTTTAACAAGGAGACCAAGCGAGAGACTAGAATCGACCCGGAATTCGATGCCGATTTCGACTATGAGTACGTCGACGGTCACGCCAACCTCGAGATTGTCTTTTGCTACAAACCCGAGCGTGTCTTGATTCAAGCCGATCTGCTCTTCAACCTACCACCCACTGAGCAGTACAGCAAGGTCCCTGAAGCAGAGCTCCCCGATGATGGAGCTGTCGGTAAGCTCTTCGCCTGTGTTCAGAACCCCCGTGGCGATACCAAGTGGCTGCAGCGCTTCAACTGGTATTTGCTCGCCAAGAACCGTGACAGCTTCAACGACAGTATGGCCGTTATCGCTCAGTGGGATTTTACTACCATGATTCCTTGCCATGGCGATGTTTTGGAAGGCGATGGAAAGGAAGTCTTTATGAAGGTGTTTGATTGGCACATCCAGGGTGGCAAATAGATTCCCGGTAAATATTTCATGTATATCTAAGCAGCGGCAAGGAGTTGGGATAGTAACACGGAGAACATATCGATCTGCCGGGAATTAATGCTTTTCTTTTTTACAAAGGCAAGAGTAAGCCATAAACCTAGTAGTGAATACATATATAATACAAAACAATAAGAGTCGATTACAAAATGGGGTATAATGCTAACTTGAAGCCCGAACACCATTGTTGCAACAGTCGTCAGTACATTTACTTTTCCCCTTGTCCAGAGTACGCCTTATCACGCCCTTGCCTTTGTCAACGACAGTCTCGTCCGATACAAACTCTCGGTGTCGTGATGACTCTGCAGCAGAAGCACTTGAAGGTTTTCTGCTGCTTTCAAAATGAGCCGTTTCGGGAGCTGGTACCGGGCGTCCTGGTTTTGATTTGGGTTGAGGCTCAGGCTCCATTTCCACAAATCCAAACATGGGAGAATCAGTCACCAGCTCCCCTCCTTTGTAAAGATAATCGCTAAGTTTCCCCAGTATCGCAAATTCGAGCTTGAGTTTGACTGAATATCCAACTGCCTTTACGCCTTGCTGCCAAAGAAGATTGTTGGTAAAGGCGACTGCGAGCACCACGACGTCGATGAGAATAAGCAGTACGTTTATGAAAACGAGATGCCATAGGACGCGGCTAGTTCGGTGTTGCGGATCATTCGTCTTAATGATCCTGGTCGTTTTCCATAGGTAAATACCAGAGAGGACGAAGTTCTGTACGCAGAATACTGTCAGTTGAACCTTTGCAACCTTGTTATATGCAGCGTTGCGGTCGAGTCTCTGTTGGCGGCTGATGGCGAAAATGAGGACGGTGATTGTGCTATGCCAAATGGCACCATTGACAATAATCATCCACTTGGCAAAACACAGGATTTTTTGATTCTTGACGAGTAGTTCAAGTCGAGAGTACAGGACAAGAGCTTGACCAGTAGTCAATAGCATCCATCCGATATCGTTGATGACCATGTCCGGCACGTCGCCAACGATGTCGAGATAGAGAACCAACCAGCCAACAGCGTATGGCAATACACCGATAGAGGCCACAGTGAGACTCCAAAAATACAGGCTGCTGCGTCTCCTGGATGAGGTGAAAATCAGAGCAAGTAACTCAATACCATTGTATAGCGAGATAGTAGCGCAGATCTGTCAGAGGAGTAAGTGTTGGCCAGCTGCTCGCAAGGTAGACCGTGAGGGGATTCGTACAATGACCATTATTGCTTCTAGGGTATATTTCCCATTGGGCATGATCCTCATCATAGTGTCGTTACGACTCTCGAGAGCCATCTTGGCCTACTTTGGGCGCGGTGAGGCCGTGTCATGGGCTGGAAGAGCAGAGAACAAGGCCTCTGAGAAAGCGAAGCATGAGGAGGACCGGCTATAACCAAATTATAGTGAGTCAATACAGGAATAGTTATGACGATTTACACCGCCCCGAGGAGCGTAGATCCGTGGTAGGTACCCAACCCAAGGTGCTGCTGTATTGCAATTTGTAGGTAAGTAGGGAGAAGAGCTGAAGAGACTGGTGCGCCAAGTCAGTTCGGATACAGGGTGTGATATGCCTAATGTTCCGGCGGATGTCTCCGAGGGAGGCTCATTGATTGATGAAGCTGCTGGTGTGGCTGCTAGGTTTGGGCTATGCGCTTTGGAGGCTTGGAGTATGCTTTAGCTGTCTCTGATCCTTGTCATGAACCAGAGACGGGTAAACGGGCGCGGATGGACGGCTTTCCGATACAGGGGATGGGGATCGAGAGAGAGACATGACTGCCGGAGCAAGCAAATCATAGGCAGACAGATCTTCTTTTATGCAATCTCCATGAGACAAAAAGTCCCAGTTGGACGCATTTGGCGCCTATCACCGGTACTTGCTTGTATATATCCTATTTGACCGGGGATCATTGACAAAGAAATGAGCCGTCCTCAAGCATTGCTGCCTCATGACTCGTCAACAATACGAAGCAACTCTGATGCATGAAAATAACGGTATATTCGGTTAGCCATGAAAAGAAGCTTTTTGATTAACAGACAGCCTTGGAAAGTTTATCGAGAGTCGGCCCCTGCTTCTGACAGAAGCAAGCACACCGTCAATCGAGTACAGGAGAAGACGGGCCGTATGTGAGGTTGGTGATGAGAACGGAAGACCGGGGCATGTCAGTTATATATTCTGGTCAAAATTGGAAGTGAATTGGAGATAATTGGAAGACTAGAATGATCATTTAGATAGATGTCTAGATGTCTTGTGATAATCCCCATGTGACTCCCCCACAATCCCCGGCAGTGGAGCACGTCCAGGCACCTCTTATCTTATCGCACCTGTCTGCGACAACGACGCCGTCATTCTCCAGTTCCCACCTCTACTCCCATATTGCAACATCTTCTGACTCCAATTTCAACCTGCGCAACCTTTTCTACGGCCTCACCGCCGCCTTACTGTCATAATATCTTACGCGCATAATGATATAAGGCGTCATGGCTGAGTACGGGCGTATGGACCCGTTCTCCTTTGCGGGTTCCAAGGATGTCCATCATCCTGTGAGCATTCGCATGTAAGAAAGCTCTCTTCACAACCAAAGTCCGGACTGACCTTTGCGAAGAATGAACCTCGAGGGCGAGGAACCCCCGTTCAAGTTCTCAACCCTTCTCGAGCGCCCAGACTTACGCCACATTGGCTCCAACATTAGGTGCGCCATGCTGATGATCTTCAAACCATCTTTGCGGCAGGCTAACTAGAGCTGTTAGCCCCAACTCCGATCTCTATGTTACCGTCCAGGTTTGGTCCGGCTCTAAGCCCTTGACAGTCCCGGTTCAGACTGCCTACAAACCTTTTCGATCCGAGCGAAAGTATGATGCCGCTAAAGTTTTAGACGCCAAATGCTGATCGATATTATAGATGGAACGAGTGGATTCAGCTGCCCATCACATACGACTCCCTGCCGGCCAACTCGTGTCTAGCCATCACAGCATGGGATCTTTCGCCTGTGGGCGGAGACGAGGCTATTGGCCATGCCATTCCTTTCGGAGGCACGACTCTACCTATGTTCGACGACGATAATCAAGCACAGAAGGGGCGACAGAAGTGTCTTGTCCACCGACATAAGCATGCAGACGGCACCGATAACACGACGACACCCGCGCTAGTTTCGACGAAGAAGAAAACATCTCGGAAAGAGCAACTTCCCCCCTTGGATAAAGACGCAGAGGAGTTGGACAGAATGGAGACTTTGTTTAAGAAACACGAAATGGGTGAGATCCCTCGGGTTGACTGGTTGGATCAGATGGTGTTCCGGAGCTTCGAAAAACGAGGCCTGCAAGCTGCCAAATCATCGATGAAAATGCTCCAGAGACAACAAGCTCTTAACGGGGAGCATGATGCGGAGGGACAAGATGGCGAGGAAAAAGATGGACGTCCAGGTCAATCGACATTCTTGCTCAATGTTGAGCTTCCGCGATTCGACTTTCCTGTTGTTTTTGCCGACCACGAATATGGCCCTCCTCCCATATCGGCTCTACAGAATCTCTCAGTCTCCCAGGTCAGTATCGCTCACCGTCAGCCACAAGTGCAGTATGGCCCTGGTATCAACGCATTGGGCGAGCACTCTACAGCCCTTGGGGGCAGACTTATCAAAGTTTATGATCCCGAAGCTGGGTACAGAGACAATCCTGCAGAGGCCAAACACAGAAGATTGTTCCGAAGCTCACACCGACACGGTATTCTTGACAAGGACCTCAAGCCGAATGCAAAGGTTCGAGATGAGCTTAACTTGATCATGTCGTACTCTCCAACTCACGTCCTCACCCCAGAGGAAACGGATCTGGTATGGAAGTTCCGCTACCATTTAACCAGAGACAAGCGAGCCTTGACCAAATTTGTCAAATCAGTCAACTGGGGCGATCAGAGTGAATCCAGACAGGCCATACAGGTACTCAGCCGTTGGACCGCTATTGACATCGACGATGCTCTTGAACTTCTTGGGCCGTCTTTTGATAACTCTGCTGTTCGTTCCTACGCTGTAGAGCGACTCCGCAAAGCCGACGATGAGGAATTGCTGCTTTATCTTTTGCAACTGGTCCAGGCTCTCAAATATGAGCACATCTCGACTGAAACAGAAGAGGAGAGCTGCCACGATTCATCTTTGGCTCGCTTCCTGATTCAACGCGCGGCAGCCAACTTCTTACTGGGAAACTACTTCCACTGGTATCTGATGGTAGAATGCGACGATCCGAGTCCTGAGCAAGGCGTTGATAACCGCAACATCTACCGAAAGGTTGCTTATGACTTTATGGTTGAGCTTGTGAAACAGCCAGATGGTCAGGAGACGCGCAAAACTCTACTACGCCAAGCAGAGCTGGTCGCCATACTCTCAAGGATTGCGCAAGACGTCAAAACGTCAAACGAATCGGTTGCAAAGAAGGTTGACAAGGTAAAGCATTTCTTGGCTGACCCCAAGAATGAGCTCCTGGCCTTCGATCCGCCTTTGCCGATGCCACTTGATCCTTCAATATTGGTAACGGGAATCATCCCAGATCAGACAGCGGTTTTCAAGTCATCGCTTAATCCGTTCAAATGCACATTCAAGACTTCGACGGGAAGCTCGTATCCCATCATCTTTAAACTGGGCGATGATCTTAGACAGGATCAGCTTGTTATCCAAATTATCACTCTTATGGATCAACTATTGCAGAAAGAGAATCTGGATCTCAAGCTGTCACCATACAAAATTCTAGCAACCAGTACCTCGGCTGGTGCTTCGCAGTTCGTGCAATCCGCAAGCTTGTCAAGCATTGTCAACAAGTTCAAGAACAACCCGGCTTTGGCTTATCTAAAATACCACAATCCAGATGACAGGCAACCTCTTGGTGTCCGGCAGGAAACCTTGGACACATATGTGAGATCCTGCGCTGGCTACTGTGTTATTACTTACATCCTTGGTGTCGGTGATCGCCACCTGGAGAACCTTCTCCTTGCGCCTGACGGCCACTTCTTTCACGCTGATTTCGGATTCATTCTTGGCCGAGATCCCAAACCTTTTGCACCGCTGATGAAACTTTCCAAGGAAATGGTGGACTGTATGGGCGGCGTACAGTCGGAGCACTATAAACAGTTCAAACAATACTGTTTCCTGTCATATACGGCGCTACGCAAGTCATCGAACCTCATTCTCAATCTATTTAGCCTTATGGTTGATGCCAACATTCCTGACATCCGACTCGAGCCGGACAAGGCAGTACTCAAGGTCCGAGAGCGCTTCCATTTGGAGCTAAGCGAGGAGGAGGCTCTGAGATATTTCGATCGGGTCATCGAGGATACACTGACAGCGTATGCGCCTGTTGTCATTGACAAGTTGCATGAGTGGGCGCAAGCTTTCCGGGCTTAAAGTCAGAACAAGATAGTCTCATCTAGTGAAGGAGTTGGGGCGTTGTGATACAGGCAGTCAAAGCACGGGTTAGACAATGGAGTAGTAATTTGATTTTGTATATGTTCGTATATCCACATGAGTATAAGTGTCGTTTATATAAAACATCAAGACTCATGTACTCATTTCGCCTTTTGCTTTTTGGTTGCCGCCGTAGACTATCCCAGTCAGGAGCTTACAGGCATCATTAAACCGTTGTCGGCCTATTTATTTTCTTTTTCTTCTCCTCACGTTTCACCGAAAGTAAAGACACCCTTACCCTTGCGGAATCCTTGAAGACCCTGCTGCACAGCATTGCGCAAAGTCTCCTCTTCTGTGTCCCAATCCCACTTGACCTCCTCAATAGGGACGTCGCGGAACTGGCCTGAACGGATGATCTGGAGGATATCATTGATTGCATGTTTTCTACCGGTTGGATCTTGCTCATTCAGTCGGCTCAACCAAAAACCAGTAAACCGGATGTCCTTGAATATCAGAAGACCGAGGGGTAGTTGGACTGGCTGCTTAGCCATGCCGCCATATGAGACAAGGGTTGCGCCGTTGCCAAGAGATCGCGAGAGGGCAGTTGCTGACTTGCCTCCGACACAGTTGAGACCGAGTCCAATTTCCTCACGGCCCTTGCGGGTAATCTCGGCGAGCTGGTCCCTCCACTCACGAGATAGGAACTGTGACTCGGTGACAACCACATCTGCGCCAAGATCAAGGAGCTCCTTCTTAAGAGTCTCGGTGGCCTCGGGAGTATCACGGTCGCGAACAACGTTGATACTCCTCAGACCCCAGAGCTTACCAAATTGGATGGCGGCTCGTCCAACACCTGAGTTTGCGCCGTTCTGGATGAACCATTGTCCACTGCCGACTTCAAGCGGGCGCATGCCCAAGCCCGCCTGAAGACCGGCATTGGGACCGTAATGGCGCAAGATACGGTATGCAGTAGATGGGTTGACACTGACGGTCGCAACCTGTGTAGGAGTCAGGCCCTCTTTATCAATCTTGAGAAACTTGTCGGCCTCATCGACGGCATGTGTTCTCCAGGTTCCGAACTGGCCGATAGCGGGGATAACCCAATCGCCTTTCTGTAGCGATGAGGAGGGCGAGCCGGCAGAGACGACCTCGAAAACACCTTCGTTACCGGGAATGGCGGAAGGCTCAGAGGTGCCGATCAAGGAAGTAAATGGAGGCTTGGAACCATATGTGCCCTGGACGGTGTTGATATCGGCGGGATTAATGGGAGCAGCGAGTGCTCGGACGAGGACCGAGTTCGAGGGGATAGATGGCGAGATAGAGTGAGTATGTAGGCTGATGATTGTCTGTTAGATCGTGCATCTGTTGAGAAGAATGGGTTACTCGCCTAAGCACGTCAGAAGGCTCGCCAGGCTTGGAGAAAACAAGGGCCTTTGCTTGTGTGTAGCCATAAGGACCCGACTTATATCGTGCCGCAGTTATGGGAAGTCTTGTCATATGTTGAGCGCTGAGCTTTGCCGAAGGCCTGGTAAGCCCAGATACAAGCGGCCTAAGGCGCAAACACTGTGAGCTGGCCATGTTGAATCGATAAATTATCAATTATTATGTGGTTGTAGCAGAATTGATAGCTCTTCGGTCTCTGAGGTTGCTTTGCGACTCAACGAAACAGGTTCAGCCGAGCTCAGTCCCAAATTGACGAAAGCTCTACAAGACTATGACGTTAGCGTGCAAGCGAGCAACGGGTTTACCTGCCAATCAAAGTATGCGATTAAGCGGGGTTCATCAACAGTCTCTGAATATCGGGGTCCAGAGTCGAATTGTGGAAAATTGGATCCTTGTGGAACGCGGGGGTTTCGACTTTTGTGCTTTCCTGGATCGGGAACTTTGAACGAGATGGGTAAAACATTTTACTCTGTAATAGGTACATAGCTGAGAAGGGAATGGGCTTGTTTCCACTGCTTTAGTTTACCACCATATAAAAATTTAGGTACTTGACGATACTTTTACATTCTATCAAGCTTATCATGACTCGACATGGTCAGGGGAAGGAGAGTGCGTACAGTCACACTGAACTTTTTTTTTAGCAGATCTCTCTCTTTAGGTTACCTTTTTGCTAGGCGGAGTAAAGGGAGAACATCCCAAACTTGAATCATGCAATGTTTAATCTGCAAAGGCAAGACAATTGATGAAACATGTTTTAGTGTATTTCTCCTCTGTTCCTGGTCTCCCATGGAAACACAATCCAGTCAGATCACTGTCTTTCGTTGATCAAACACCCTACCCAGGTATAGGTTATGCTTAGTACCTAAAGCTCTCAGTGAAGTTACATGGCGACACAAGAGAGATTAATCTCATCTCGGAAGAAGGGTATTTTGCCGGTATTATAGTAAGGCTGGGTATACGAATAATACTCAAATTATCGACATGGACTGTTGCGTTACATACCGACAGTCCGAGATGGCATAAAGTGACTAAACTGTTTTGTCCTTCAGGCAAGCAGCCAAGTATTTTACAACTCTGAAGCCAGCTTTGCCTAACTCTGGCTATATTATCTGAACCGTATTACTTCTAATGTCCAGAATGGCAGAATGAACGGCCGTTTGTCTTGTCCTATTGAGTTTAGACTCTAACAGCGGATGCTGACTATACGGGTGAATATTGCTGCATGGCAAGTTCTCTCAAGAGCGGTAACCGATGATGGCAGCAGTAGTGGTAATTGAGACAACGAAAATACTGCCAAGGTCATCTATAGTCCTCTCATTACAATCTGAGGTTTGTGGTGGTAGGGTGGTCAAATACTCTGTATGTATGTAAAACGACGTGGTAGAGTAAACGGATACTGGCAGGCTGGGACAGTGTACAATACGGGTAAGTCCCGAACCAATCAAGGTAATACAGAAACCCCTCCATGTATGAAACTCTGGAAGAGAAACCCGATACTTGTTGGTAATGATCGACAATTTCTCTCAACAGTTATAACATGACTGAGTCGACTGGAGCCAACGAGGCAGTTGAGTTTACTACGTCTGAGCAAAAGATCAAGATTTTGGATTCGGATGAGACATCCCGAGGGCCTTGAAACGCGTGGGATATATGCAGATTGACGAAGCGTTCATAACCTAGTTGAAACATGCGTCACTGGGGTATATTTGACTTTTTGGCATTGGCACACGTCTGTGGCGTTATAGACGTTGTAAAAGTTGGTTGATGAAAGCATAAGAGACGAAATTATTGAGCCAGTTTATGCTACTTAGACCAAACTCTTTGGTTATTCATTCTTATACTCGAAAGTCTAGAGGCCAACTTTTCTATATATAGGTAGTAGAGCACTGTACGGAGTACTGCAGAACGATGTCCTGCTTGCCTGCCTGCATTGAATGGGAATGTAAGGAATGGGGCCATGATCACGATTAATCGTCTAGGCGTTGTTGTAATTTAAATCAGCAATGCTATAGAATATAGCTGTAATATGTACATATTGTTACAGTTTAAAGTATTATACCAGCCTTGATGCAAGTATAACAGTAAGCATCACTTGTTATTATTCCAGAATGGCCCTTGAGTGATTGCATGACAGGTTTTGGAGTTGGCAATAGGTACTCTGAAGGTACTTGTACTTCGTAAAACCACTGCCTGCGGGTTGTCCCGCTACTCCCCATAGAGACTAATCCCATGGGGCCTATCTTGGCATACCGAGTACTAAAGAGGACTTCTCGAACCCAAAGTCGCCCAGCGCCCAACCCGCGTGGCTAGCAGCAGGGTCCAGGGAAGAACGAGCTCACTGCAGTCTCTCAGGGGCAGGCCCAGAAGAGGAAACAGTGGGTTGCACGCGAACCTGCAAGTATTTCCAATGTATCCCCATTAGGTCCAAGTGCAAGCGCAAGTGCAAGTGCAAGTGCAAGTGCCAGCCACGGCATTTCTCCACTTACCTCACCCATCACCAGGATGGGTTCCTTCCAAGACCCCCAAGCCCGTCTTGCACCAATTCTACCTGTCTTAGCACCTAGATCAAGTTGGTTAGCAGGTATCTGTACCTGTGCCTCTACTTTTGAGTATTCTTTCTTTAGCAAAGACCTTCTTTCTCCTCCCTCATCATTCTTTCGAACAACCCTCCACTCTTCTCCTCGATCTTTTACCCTGAGTCTCCATTGCGAACATCAAACATCACTATTGCAACTGTCCTTCTCCTCATCGCATCAATTGCTCTTCACGACCGGGATCGTCATCATAGCATCCAGAAAAGCACGCCACGCCGCGTTGCGAATCCTTGCAGCTTGCAGTCAACCACAAGCCACCCGACCCTTGCTCCAATTTTCCACCTCCATCCTGTACAGATCCATACAGCACGCCTACAGATAGATACATACTTGTACTGCACATCCTGGACCTGACCTGACCTGGGTCGAGCCGTTGATCAAACCTCTCCTTTCTCGTCGCCTTGTTCTTGCGGGGAGTTGAAACTCTGCTTCGTCATCTTTTTGCAACTGTTGCATCCCAGTCGTCGATTGCAACTTTATCGACACTTTCAATTCTAGCTCAATTCTTTTCTCTTTGAGCTTCTCGATTCTTTCTCGCCAAAACCCCTTTCCGATTTTTTGGTCGACAGCCTCGAACAGCCTCTTTCCAGAACCACCCGTCCGATCCGTATTGTCTCGTGCATTGAACGAATCAACGACTTAATCAACATCATGTCGTCTCTTTTTGGCAAGAGTAGCGGAGGCTCACGCTTCCAGCTACCTGCCCTCAACCTCAATTTTGGCAGCATCACAGACGGCACCGACATCCCACCGCCTCCGGATTCACCTGTCCAAAAGGTCCCAACGCCTCCACAGACACCGCCCCCGGTCAAGGAAGCCAAGAACGAAGACCCCAAGGAGTCGGCACAGGATACGTACAGCAGTGTCACCGAGGACATCGGCAACAGCACACCGCAGCCAAGCGTGACTGCTTCTTCTAATGGTAATCTCGCCGGAACCAAGCGCAACGCCGACGACGATGCTCCGTTGAGCCCTGCTGCTTCAAGCCGTCAAGGCAGCATCCGTCGCCTATTGAGTAGGACCATGTTGAATAACAGTTATGCAGAGGGCCAGAAATCATCGAACGCAAGTGTCCAGTCCCCCCCACCTGGACATGCTCGCCCAGCCAGCCAGGGCGGTGCGAGTTATCTCGACGAGCGCAAGAACAAGAGAGCCAGTGGCTGGTTCAGGCGCATGAGAAGCGGAGATCCCCTCCCCGACAAACGAGCCAGCACCATGTATATGGAAGAACCTCCTCGCGCACCGACTCCTCAGAAGCAACCTGGCCCGCCGCCTCCTATGATACCCGAATTAACCGCTATCGAAAAGGACAACGGAAGCCTTGGTTCTGACCTTTTCAAGAACATCAAGTAAACCGACAAGGTTTTGGATACCTAGAGCTAAATCGCACCTGCTCCATACCACCATTTCTGGCTCGTCAGCCACACTGTTTTTCACATTCAACTATTTACATATTCAAAGACCAGAAATTGAGACAACAAGACAAACAAACACTTTACACCTACCTATTCCTATTAAAGATCGAGCTCGCAGCTTTACGGCACAATGCGAGCCGATCCATTACTTCTTTTGGAACAACACGTTTCGCTCAACACAGCGAGGACGATGTTTTCAGCTTATGTCTTGGAGGAGAGGGTGTCTGTGATAGACAAGGAGATGTAGAAGAGAAGGAAATCAAGAGCAGTGTAGTATGATGAAGACGGCTCATCAAGATACCCAACTCGTTTCGCGAGCTCACTTATCCGGTGTGCGATTATGGATTTATTTTCTTCTTCACTGGCATTGCTTTAGTTATCTACGCTATTATGATACAGCACTCAAGTGTACAATCATCTTATGGGTTTCACGTCGTTATCTTTCGTTGATTTCTTGCCACTATGAACTGAGCGGCTTCTGTCATTGCAACGTGGAGAATGTGCTCGGGGAAACATTTGTTTGTAAGAGCTGTAAAGCTCATTTTGATCAGTCATGGCTCAGAAGACTAAAAGGGAGTTTACGGTTACTGTCCTGGGTTGCACGAATCTAATTCTGAAATAAAAAAGAATTCACCTCAACCATTGATCCCGGATGAGTGAGGTAAAAGAGCTTCAAGCGGCCTAAAAGTGCCAAGATAATGGTCTAAGCTCGGTTTCCAGAGAGAATCTTTGTTAATGTTGAGTATGAGGCTATGCAGGATTGGACCCTAGATCCTTACTATCCACGGTGCTCGGTCTGATCCATGCGTCAGAAGACTGACTCGGGATCTATGGAATTTACCAGGGCTGGCTTGCGTGTCGTAATACAGAGCTGAAGCCAGAACACACAAGCGAAGCGATCTGCGTCACTGAATCTAAAAATACCGTTTGTTGAGGGATCTGCGTGTTCGACTTATCAATGCATTTGAACTATCTACCGTTGATGTTATGGCCCTGAGTACTGGTAAAAGAGGCCATGGCGGCCTGTTCAAGTCCAATATGTGGACATTGAGTTACACGCCCAAACCGTCCTTTCTCAGCTTTTCATAGATTTGTCCAACGGAAGCCGCATAGCCAGGTACCATGATGCCTTCTCCAGTAGGAGCCGGTGCATTATAGAGAGGTACGACTCTTGTTGCGCCCTTGGTCACTTCGAGAATGGTACCGTTGCCCAATTCCGGGTCGATAACAAGTCTCCACATGCCTTGTGCTACTTCTTCAGGACTGACGAGAACAGTATCTTCTTCTAACATGACTGATTTGGTTGGATCTTCGCTCCATATAGGGGTCTAGTTTTGATATCAGCAGCCATCGTGACAGACCGCAAGCGAGATTTCAACATGCTTACATCTGCAGCTCCTGGAGCTACACATCCAACGCGGATGCCGAGTTCATCCCGCAGTCCTCCAAGCGATCTCACAAAGCCGTGTAAGCCGTGCTTGCTGGCAAAGTACAAAGGCGTTGTGATAGCCGCAGCATAGCCAGCTATACTACCAACATGTAGGAGACATCCCTTGTACTTTGTCTTTGTCCAGTATCCAATAGCAAGTTGACTGAGCCGAATCGGAGACACCAAGTTCACATCTAGAATATTATAGTGCCCAGGATCAGCATCAGCATCATCCCGAGATAAACTGTCTTGGTTACTCTCCGTCTTGGGAGCTTCCCAGAACGAAGACCATAGAGGTTCGAATACTCCTGCTCCGGCGACGACGATATCAACCTTTGGAAACTTCTCCAAGGCTGTTTTCCATGCGGCTGTCAGCTGAGGCCAGGATGCGACGTCGGTCTCTTGAAACAGTAATTCAGCTCTGCTGTTGTCGCCCTTGGATGGGTACTGTTCCATGAGTCGTTGGGCTTCGGATCGAAGCTTGAGATCTACTATGAGAACTGAGAATCCATTCTTAAGCAGAAGGCGAACAAAGCACAGGTTGATGCCTTTTTGCACGATTAGTTCTGGGATTTTTGATGTTTGCTATACAATTGAGAAATCATACCAGAGCCTCCACCCGTAACAACAGCATATCTACCATGTAAAGGTTCCGTCATGTTCGATAGGCAGACCTGTCGATACTTGTTGGTCTGTTAACGTAGAGTGATCGCTAGTAGGTATGGGAAGGGATAGCCGGTCTTTAATACAAAAGATCTTTGTTCGATTCGCGATAGTTACTTAACTTGAAACTTGCTTATCACAACCAGTTTATGAGCGTATAGAAGTGAAAGACCAGTCAGTGGTCGGCTTTGTGGGGTGGTACGGATGGCTAACAAATCAAGACGCCGTGTGTGGTGTCATCCAAAGTTTATCTATGTATTTCCACCCTTGAAGGCGCCTGGGATATTCCGGACATACGAATATATTGATGCAGTCAGACATCGGACTTCTCTTCGTACCCGATTGTCTGCACTATAATCGGATCATCTTCTGGTTTCCCCTCCCGGCACGCCCACCCATCCACTCTTCGTAATGTCTCACGACCCCAAATCCGGTTCATGACCGACAATCGGATGGGGACCAAAGCAATAATGATTAATGGAAATGCAGGAGCTGCAACCGTCAGAGTCACCCCGAAGACGATACCGGTCATGATAATTTGAGTGATGGTGTACATGTGAATTCCGAGCCATGTAACACCGGTGGGAAGCTCGGGAAGGTCAGATGGTGCAGTGAGAAGATTGACGACCCGTTCTAGGATAGGATTGACAGACAAGGACTGATAGCCCATGAAAAGAAAGAGTCCAGCAAGCACAGAGGTCTGCGTGAGACCCAACAGCTTCTGCAGGGGAGGTGATACAAAAACGAGAATAAGAGCAGCCTGAATGAAATGCGAGTATCTCTGCTCATAGGTCCTTGCAGTGTGACGGGGTGCCTCTGGTTGCTCACCGTCTTCTGCAGGAGGACTCTCCAGGACATAATGCATCAGTGATTCGGAGTGAAGGGGCGCTTGGGGAAGGAGACCATTGGCTGGAGGGATGCCCAGAATACCACATATTATTGTAGTTGTTCCCAGGAGAGCCACATCCCAAGCATAACCGCCCGGTTTCTTAGTCCCGTATCGTTCTACAGTGCAGATAATGCTACTGATTTCATGATCGAAGTAGAACAAGACTGTAACGATGGCGCCTGGAATCATGGACAGAAACACCCACTCGATGGGCGCCTCCCAGAACCGAACAAAAAAGGTAGCTCTGTCAGGGTTTGTAGGTCGAAAGCTAGTCTGCACCTCGAGTCGAATATGGTCCAGCGAGGCTAGTTCTCCAACGTATGGGATCCCAATCCAGAAGATGATGGAAATGGCAGCCGCATACTCTGTGAGACCAAGCCGAACGTAGCGGTGGAACACGGGTTTCCATGAGTTTGCAGTAGACAACAGAATGGCCAGAAGACATGTCCCTACGGCGCCTAGGATAGCATAGAGGAAGGCAGCAAGTGAGACTCGGGCATGAGTACGCTTCAGTTCCATGGCGGCCTTGTGGAAGTAGATGACACTGTTGAGCAGCGAAAATATGTCGGCACTGAAGTGGGTGACATATTGCATCGTCCAGTCATGGGCGTTGAAGATGGCAAGGAGGTAGTGCATCCAGCCAGCGTGGATGAGAGTCCATGCCATGACAGGCAGAAATTCGACCTATTTGTTCATTGTTAGAAGGCTTAGCTTCAGACTACTCGTTTAACTTACATGGAAGTGCTTGTCGCATAGTACGTAAACGTTCTCGGCCAAGACTGAGAAAGGACCCGTCACACCAAGAATTGTGAGAGGTTGTCCTGAGAAACTGTTGTCGTTAGCTCGTAACTTATTGAGCCTGGCAATATGAGTAACACTTACAGAGAGAATATAAGACCGCAAAGACCAGTGCTGAAGACGACCTCGATAGTGCCCCACGATTTTCCAGTCAATGTATACAAGTCACTTGCAAAGGTGATACCGGGTAGAAGATTGGTGAAGAAGATGTAGACGGCACTTGCAACCACCTGCTGGTTAAAGACTTGCCAATCTGACAGGTATCGACCTTTGAGGTTGATGATATCCTCCTTTAGCAGCCGAAAGGGACGAAGATTACCCCCTTTGCCAAAGTACTTGGATGCTCGACTCCCTTGACTGGGTGGGTCCGAATGATCTGCTGTAACTCCTGGTGCATCTTGAGTATCGGTGTTTGGTGTGACAGTGTTAGCAGATCCAAAAGTTGGTCTCTCGATGTCAAGTGAGTCTTGAACTGGTTCAGTCTTAGGTCTAGCCATTGTTCACATCAAATTCTGCTATAAGAAATAAGACAAAACTCGTCGGTTTTTGGGTAAATTGGAAGCAAACACATGATGCATCTTCCCTCAACTTTGAGTGAGGGTGCCGAGTCAATTTATCACTCTGGTTCAGATGAAGAGCCTGGTCTTGGCTTTTTCTTGGCTTTGGAATATTTCTTGGCGTTTAATGGCTATTTGCCATTATCCCTTGTCGGTACCACAAACGGTTTAATCATGTTCATTTATACTTTGGTTTTGTTTCTCTTATACCGCGTGGTCGAATTCAGAAACTCAATTGGTTCGGCATTGGACACAAGTAGAGTGACGTCACTTTCAGCTCATCTACACACGGGGAGGGGCAAGGCTGATAGAAAAGTGGACCTCACTAACAAGGCTGAAGTCTAGATTTACCAGTCCTCTTTTTCAAGGTCTTGAATTAGTTAGTATACCTTGATAGTAACTATCCCAGCATCATCCACATATCTGCGGTTTCTCGACGTCAATCTATCCCGAATTCAAAATAATATGCAAGATATATGACAGCGGGAAATCTTCTCGAATAGACCAACACAATGGCGCAATTCATTCCTCGGCAAACATTTGCCCTACCAAACGCAATTCCCAAGACATATTACCTAGGTCATCATGCTACAGCCCAATCCGATATGATCAAGAGACTGAATACTATACATCTCATCCTCGAATGCCGCGATCTACGTCTCCCTTTGACCACGAATAATCCCATCCTCGAACACTCTCTTGCCGGCCGCGAGCGAATTGTCGTCTTCACAAAATGCGATCTCACAATCAACAAACCCGAGTACGTCAATGCTCTGCGCAAGCTATATGGTGATCGCTTTGTTCTCTGGAACAAAGAAAGCCCCGATACAACAAAAGCCCTTCTTAGAAAGGTCAAAGAGGTTGCGCGCGCAATCGACCCAATAGCAGGAATGAGAGCCATGATCGTGGGAATGCCCAACGTGGGAAAGAGTTCATTGCTCAACACGTTACGGCGTAGCGGACTTCCGCAAAAACTTGCAAAGGCAGCCAAGACTGGAGGGCAGCCAGGAATTACGCGCAAGATTGGTACGAGTGTTCGCATCCTGGAGACAGAAGGCAAGGATTCGAGGAGAGGTGTTGGTGAAGGGGTATTTGTGTTAGATACTCCGGGTGTCTTTGTACCATACGTCGACAACGCTGAGACTATGGTAAAGATTGCGCTCGTGCAAGGCATCAAGATTGGCCTGGTACCTGCCGAAGTTCTGGTAGACTACCTACTCTACCGCCTTAACAAGCTTAACCCGGCCTTCTACAAGCAATATTCAAAGCCCACAAATAGCGTTCAGGAGCTACTTACTTCCGTTGCTATAAAAACGGGCAAGTTGAAGGCCGGGGGCTCACCTAACTTGCATGGAGCGGCGAGCGTGTTCTTGAAAGATTGGAGAACCGGAAAGCTGGGCAAGTTCATGCTCGAAGACTTAACGGACGAAGCAATCGAGGAACACCAGCAGCGAATGCTTAACCCTCCACTCAGTATGAACCAGGCTAAAAAGCAGCAGAAAGAAGCACGCGCACAAGAACGAGCGAGTGCTTAGGTAGAATGACGAATTCAAGACTTGATCACTGTAACATGTATCTGTATAACAGGGCATTTTGTTTTTCATGTACACTACTATCTAAGCATATTGTCTTACATCATACTCAAATTCGTATTGTCCCTTACCCACATGACCTTTCTTGCTGAAACTGCGCAGGCACCAATGACCAAGTCCTTGAGGCGTGCTAGGGTATATATAGAATGATAGCCGGAACACCAGAGGGTCCCTGCCTCGATCGAGTGCTTCCAGTCAAATGACAAACAACCAAAAACCCTAAGAAGAACGAAAAACCTGTGCCTGTTGCATCAATTTTGGATGCTGGTGACGCCCCTGGATGTACCTTAACCGTAAACGCCGGAAATAATAACAATAGAGCACGTGTCCCTTGCTGTAGAGACTCCAAGATGTGCTGCTGCGAACCTAATCTGTGTCATCAGGTATACTGATTCTGCCATTTGACCATATCCCTTGTCAAAACATCCATCATTTCCATGGGGTTCAAGTCTTTGAAATCTTTACCCTCAGAGGACTCCCGAGTACTTTCCTTCTCAGTAGTCTCAGAGCCTAGAGTCTTCTGAAGTGATACCTCCCCGTTACTTGTGTTCTCGCTCGTCACTGGTAAAGTCTCGGCTGCAAGGTCTACTTGAGTCCTCGAAATAAAATCCATGATGGCACCAACACGTCGTTTCATATCCACCATGTTCAACTTATGGTGAATGGCCGGCTTCGACTTGCCATGTCGATGTTCACTCGTTGGTTTCGGGTGAGCCGGCGTGGGCTCGTCACTAGTCTTCTGTATGTCTCGCGACATCGACCGCGCTGGCGACTCGCCTTCTCCATCTCGATCTCTGGTATACTGGTTCCTCCCTTTGCCTTTCTTGTGAGCAGTTCTCCCGCCACGCTTCTGGGTGCTTGAAACAGGTTGATGGCTCGCAGGAGGTGTGTCGGGCACAGGCTCTACTGGCGCGGGGGTCTCCATAATGACGGGTGTCTCGATGCTCTTCGTAGCTGGGGGTTTGGCTGCGGCAGGGGGTGTCTCCTCGGCAGGATCCGAGTCTAAGTGATTGTCAGTCTCAGCCTCAGCTTTACAGTAGATATCGTCGCTCAGCTTACCCTCTCCTCGTCGCCGTTCTGCGCGGCCTTTGCGTTTATCTGCGGCTTCTTGTCTCTGGCGTTCTTTGTCTTCCTTCTCGGTTTTGGCTCGCTGGTTTTTGTTGTTACGGACCCGCTTCGTTCCGTTACGAGTGTTGATTTCGTCGTCCGACTCATTGTGAGTCTGTACTTCGGCCGGTTCGACGGGGGGCGAAGGTGACCTAGAGCTGGTTCTTTGCCGCTTGACGCTTATCGGATTTCGTAGTGACGCTAACTTGTCGTCTCGTGGACGACCATTGACAGCTACTGACTCCTCACTGTCGCTGCGTCCTCGTTTCGCTCGTCGGGTCAGGATTTCTGATCCATCTTGAGGTACATCTTCTTTGCTTGCTTCAATGGCTCTCAATAGTTGCTCATCTTCGTATGCACGGTCGCGGCTGTTCATTGTGGATCTACGCTTAGAACTTTGCGAAGCCGAAGTAGGGCGCGAGTTCTTGCTTGTCCCCGTCTTGGGTGAGCGGTTGCCTTCCTTGGCGATCGAAGTAGCTCGGGAGGTCGCGCGCGACGGACGATTATGAGGAACATATTTGGACCATTTTTGACTGAGAAGGATACTGTCAGCGCAAGATGATCGCAAAGGCAGTGCGCAGCGAAGGGATATGAAACAGGTAGTCGGGGTGAAAAACAGAATTTTCAAAAAGGTGAACGTCTCAGAGACATATTGACTGAAGAAAATCTAACCGGAATGACAAGTTTGACTCACCCATTGCTTGCCGTATAGATCTTGTGGAGTTCTTTGCGACATTGCTCGCAAAAATACTCATCAGGAGAGCTCTCGGCGCTAAAAATGCCTACGCAGGCGCCGTGTTGCCAAACTTTACAAATGTCGCATTGAACGAAGAAGCCGGTAACATCTTCGGTAAATTCAATGGCATTGAAAAAGTCCAAGTCGGCACCTTCAACAGGCGGACGACCTGGATATTCTTCAGCATCACAGATGCATCGAACAGCCTCATCCTCCTCTTCTTGAAGGTCGTCACTTCCGTTAACCATATCAAAGTTGTCAGACTTGGAATTTTTGTCGGTATCGTCTTCTTGGTTCCGCTTTCTCCTTCGACCGAGAAGAGTATCATCAATGTCTTCAAATGGCTCCGAGGACAACGAGCCGCTAGGCGTAGACTTGTTGGACGAAGGTTTGGCGACAGATCTTGTGTTCCGCTCGACTCGACCCGATGTGTTTGAGGATACCGATGATTGTTGAGATTGAGAATTGGTGATGCGGGCTCTCGATGACCGTCGTGGCGAAGGTGGTGCCATTGAGGGAGCAGGGTCACCGAGGTGAAGTGGAAGATGAGTAGAAAACGAGTTGGTAGAAAGGGTAGGGGGTCGACACCTCGTTCGACAGACGACGGCGCGTGTAATACTGTAGACCAGGTAGGTTCTCTCCGATGTTGGTGGTCACGTTAGAAGGAGGTGGAATCGCGAGAATTGAACGTAATGCAATGGCGACCAAGATCGTGGGAGCTGGGTTGGTGAGCGACCAGCGACGAGTGCGACTACTGGAACAAGAAGGTAGAGCGTTCGTATCGAAGACGGGGTTGGCAAGCAAGCATATCGAGAATGCGCAGAAACGCTATGAGTATGACACGGAGAAATACCGTAACAATGAGGTGGTATGTGCCGGAGAAGAGTGGGCGGAAGCTTTCTTTGGAGGAGGAGAAGGAAGGGAAGAGGCGCGGACATGGGCTCGCTGCGTGGGCATGGGAAAGTGGGCAGGAAGGTGGGCGCGGGTCTCACTTACCTATCGCTTCAGAAAGACTTGAACCGATGGAACCACTACAAGACCACCTGCAGGGCATTTTAGCACTCACTGTACATACTGCCCGCTCGGGATCAGTGCAGTTTACCTTGCAAGCTCCAGAATACAGGGGTCTTCTGGAGCACTGTGCATAGGTACCTGGCCATTCAGAAGCCACACTGAAAAATTCTAGTCCCACTCACCGTAACCAACTCGAACCTTGACGTCGGTCGGGGTAACAGACATATAAACTTGACTGCTCTGCTGTTGTAGAGTATGAAACGAAATCAGTAAGCTGCCCGGTCAATGCCATTTCAGACAGGACCTCCAGATTACCTGGTCTCGCACCATAAAGCTTCGATGTCAACTTTTCCAATGCCCTCTTGCAAGCTTGACCAGTGTAATCAGGAACCTAGGTACTGTTTGCTGATCAAGCGGCTAAACCCCCACAGTTGACGGTTTGTTTCCGCTTCCATCATGGTCAGTCAATTTGGTAGGTAGCAGGTATGTAGCCCGTTTTCGCAGATAATGTCCGCATGTATCAAATCTCTACCGTGCATACCCTGCAATCCATACATGGGGATTCTCGGGAGAATGACATCAGGGAAAGATTGAATGCCATGGATGTGCGTACAGTAGGTACCTACTGGTATCACATGAACAACAGACAGGGCGTCATCAACGGTCTTTTGTGCCCATAATGCAATGGTGTTGAACGTGTCAGGGCATGAAAATAGCAGTCATGAATCCAATCATGACCTTTTCTTTTTCTTGTGGGTGCTGTCAGTTGGGAATTGGAGAAACCCAAACGGTGGGACAATCACTTCCTTTCCAGCCTATAAACATTAGGCGCCAGCTTGGCTGACTAACTGCTCCACTGCTTCCCAACGGCCATGGCCCTGGCTCTGGCTGCGACAACTCCACTGGCGATGATTTAACCACACAGCTACAGATACTGTACAACAACTTTGAGGTGTTATCGGGCTTTGCGTTGTTGTTTTCAGGCTACCGACATTCTGGACCCTTTCTGTTAAATTATTGTTGGACTTTGGACGACCTCAGCGGGTGGTCAAGTTTGGATCGAGGCTTCTCCAGAGGCTCTCAAGCCCCCTCCACAACTAACCCGGCCGTGACTGGGTAAGCGAGCCCCGACCTGGGACAACCACGAACAAGTCCAGCGACCATTCGTATAATCTCTCCAAGAATCGATCGACCTTGTATTTGAGACGAGGTTCAAGGCTGAGGCTGGACTGGCCCAGACCAAAACCCGCTCTAGTACTTCATGTTCAGCCGTGATACCTTATGTCGACAATATGTTCTGACCCGCACACAGAACGCTTTAGAGCCCGACCGAACCAAGTTACCCCTCTGAGACAACATCAAGGCCTCGAACTCGGTGTTGGCGTTTGCGAATCACGATTTTGACACCCCTTTCTTGGTTGTATGCTCAGCAAGTTACAATCAAGACAGTTTGTCGACAATAGATCGATTGTATAAATTGCGATACGACCTTTCCTTTGGCCACACTTGCTGTTCGACTGCTCTTTACCTACTTTGTGGTTTGCATCAGAGCCAATACAATGTTTGATGGGTACGCTTTCCATTCACCATGGACGTTGCGAGGCAGTTGCGACGCTGAGCAGGCCTTGATACTTCAAATTATCTCAATGGCCGGCTAGGTAGGCTGAGCGATGTCTTGCAACGTCATGAATTATTCCCATTATTACATCCCTCGTCATGTTGGAAGTTACGGCCTTTATCGTGTCTATTATTATCGGTTCTCTGGGGTCATGGATGCTAATAGGATATTTGTCTTCTTCACGCGCAGATCATAGTCCCAATATGTCGCCAGATACTGCATCGTCATCCTTTCCAAGCCGACCGATTCGGCCATTACCGAAATGTCGACTTCGAGAGAAGCTCTCCCCGGAGGTCGCGGATACGATAAAATACCCCCCTTCAACGCACGAAACTACTCCCCTTTTCTATTATCCGCCATATACACTTAAGGACGAGGGAAGTCCACCAAGAATAGGCTCCACGAGTCCAACTCAACAGGGCCGAAGGACAGAAACAGGGCGCAATTACACCCCTAGACAAAACGGCTTGGGATTGCGTGACGGCGACGATGAAGAAACGGCCATGCGAAGTACCATGGTCACTCGCTCGCCCCCCAAGATCTTGACCCGCGCTGCTCGACGACATTCAAAGCCAGACCAACCTCGCACGAATGCGCAACCGCCTCCTTCTGCAACATCATCGGCGGACGGCTATGATCTGTTTGAGAACACGAACAACAAAAAGAAGCGCAAAATCCCTTCCGCAGGCGATGCCATACTCAACAGCACCCAATCTTTGAACAACGAGATGGGATCCATTACTATTTCGACTGACGCAGGACATTCTCCTACCAGCGAGCTGCATAGTGATAGAGCGTACCCGCATTCAGGTACCAGTAGCTTCATGACCAACAACCAGGGAATATCGGGTTCTGGCCGAGGAAGGCTTGGACGCTCGAGGAACGGTAGAAGCCCACTTCGAGCCTTGCCTGATGGCAACAGTTCTTGGACCGGACGAGCGCCAAAACCTCCTCAGCCCCAATGGGCACCAGGTGGTAAGTTCTCTTTTCCTCACCCGTGCCATCTGCTTCTCTTCTGCTTCTCTTCTGCTCCTCTCTTGTATCGTCTTGTTTCCGAATAATGTATCCACGATGGCAGTTAAGCTTTCGCCAGTCAGTCACCTATATGGCCCTATGGCTCACGTGGTTTGGTCTGTTGGCATCAATAGCATGTATGCTTTTTATGTTGCGTATATATGACAGAGCGGAACCTTAATGATTCTCGCCACTTGGCAACTTGCACAATCATTTGATTCTCAGTTCTGTATTCACACTTGCCTTCGCCCATAATTGCTCCACACCTCTGTCATCTACAGGCCACCATATTCTAACATGGGAAAATAGATCAAGAAGGAATGGGTATAATTTCAAACGCTATCGCAAAGGCCGAAAAGCTACCACCCCAGAGCCAGGAGAATGTGAGCTTGCTCCAACAACACTCGACTCTGACAAAAAGCACTCCAGCGTCGACCCAGTTCACCTTCACCTGCGAATCCCAAGTTCCTGGCACAATTCAGTGGCCTGGTAAGTGCACACGAGAGAACGGAGATTCACATATACTGATCTGAGCGAAAGGCCACGCGAATAAGCACAGCATGTCGACCCAGGGTGGCCCTGGCTCCTTTCCACCTGGCAGTATTGCTCACCATGACGGTTCCTCCGTCGCTGCTAGTAGAGGCTCCGGAAGTTCTCGTCAAGATAGTAAGCGCCGCCTCGATCGGTCACTTGACAGGGCTGCGAGGCAACGTCGTCAAGCTGCTACAGAAACCCGACGAACAAATCACGACAACGCAACACTTGACTGGATGTGTGGGTTCTGCGAGTACGAAAGCATTTTCGGCGAACCTCCTAAAGCGCTGATCCGAGCGTACGAGATCAAAGATCGCAAACGTCGAAAAGAAGAAGCTGATCGCAAGCGACTTCTTGAAAAGGCCAAGGCCAAGAGCAGGAAGGGGAAAAAGAGTGGTAAGGCCGCGTCCAGGGGAGAGCATGCTGCTACTCAGCCACCAAATCAGGAACAAGGCAGCCATATTGGCACGAACCATCATCACTCGACCCATTCAGAAAAGGGTGAGGACTACCCCGATTCTCCTGGAGAACGGACAGGCCCCGACATAAAGGCCAACGGTCCACCATCCTAGGGTTTGGACATGGTGTAGGGGATTGCGCTGCTTGACCAACCCAATTCCTCTCGTCAGCCTGAGGAAAGTGCGCTCGTTGTCGATCGACCAAGATACGGAGGGCATCTTCCAGTTAACTTGGTGTCACGCGGAGTGCGGCCTCAGTGATTCTGAAAGTTCCGCATTCTCGACAGCTTCTGCTTCTTGTTTTTGGTCTTGAGAATTGCAGCAATAGCTCAACGACTTATGAATCACTTGCTTCTTATTCGATCGGGGGAAGTATCAGCTTACAGAAAACCGAGCTACTCGGTGGGGAGATGGCTCAGTAACTGAAAGCAACTGCGGTTTATCGGGCATAGGAATGTGTTAGGATATGCCACCATGGATGGATAGCATGGTTACACTTTCAGCGTCAAGAGCGGCGGCAATGTATATTGCCAAAGCTACTTATAGTAGTAAATACTTTTATGACCACTCTTTGATAACCACTTGCTTCGTTTCTTCCGTTTGATATGCTATGCGTGCCGTTGTTTCGAGAGTCCTGAATCGCACAAAACGAACAAAACTGAATACAAATGAAACGACCTCGTCGGATATTGACGTCAGATGGCCCCTTATTAATTAATTCAGTTGGAGTGTACGGATACACTTGGTGGGTTTGGATGGAACTAACCATGCGGCGGGGACTATGATTTAGACGCAGCTGAAAAGTATGAACCCCTTAAGCCAGCTTGTTAGGGTAGTAGCAGGTATGTGCGGATAACAATCCGACGGTATTCAAATTTTGACAGTTCTTATTACGACGTCTTCCCGCCTCTATAGGTGGTTTATGGATGTTCCTCTGCACAGATAGAGTTGCATATATACATGGGGCCAAGCTTTTCGGCGACGAACTGGTGCGTGCCTGCAAATGTGGGCGATGGACCCTCACTCCTCGCAGCGCAACCCAAGGCCCCAGATTGTTTATGTTTATTCCGCCGAGAAAATCTTGTAGATCTCGGCAGCAGGAAGCTGGAGGCCTGTCGAGCTGGACCTGATGAGGAACTGATCTACAAATGGAGTAGATTAGTGATCTCTGAAAAGATCTGTGCAGCAAGCCGGATTGTTTTTTTCTTCCTTGTCAGACTAGCTGAGGTTGTCTGGCACGACACAAGAAACAGGAAAGTTTAGTAGTTAGCTGATACGTACCTATTGCAGCACGGTGACAAGCAAGGAGCAAAGACTCTGTCATGTCCTCCCAACTCACGGGCACGTTGGCATAAACACGTGGCTTTAATTGTACAGAGTCATTGTTCCCAATGGCTGGACACATGTCATCCTTTCATGCCAAAGCTATCAGGATCTTTCTATTGGACCCTTTTAATAAACCCCTTCCTCAGTTATGCGATGCAATGCTAGGTATGTAAGGCGATGCGCGCCCTGGCCTGAGACCTGACCTGGCAATGGAGCTGGAGCTAGATCAATCGGAGCAAAGTACAGTGGGCCCCCAATTGAGGCTAGCGTTGCTGGTGCGCACTTAGTGGCTCTATACTTGTCGTCATCGTCTCTAAAACTATCTAGCATCCATGGAACCTCCCTCTTCTTCTTCAAACTACTTTTGCAGCCCTAATTTCTGTCTCATTCAATCATTACCCTGACGTATTCCCGACCCAACATAATAGCATTACTGTACTTAATGTGAGCCGATAACTTGACTCACATCTCAGCGTCATTATTGACCGTCTCCCGAAGATCCGCGGCCTTTTCCTGAATGCAAGCCGCCTGTTGAGCTCTGCTGGCCTCGCGCCGCTTTCGATCTAGCCCACCCTAATTCAGCCCATCATGTTTGGTTCAAGGAGGCATCGCACTCCCTCTCTGGTGAGTCTATCTGTAATTTGCTTTACTTATATCCCGTTTCTGCAAAACCGGTTTTGGCTTTTTTAAGTTTCGCGCGCCACGGCACCTGCCATGATCGTCGAAGGCATTTGCTATTGTGAGACTTGCCGCATTCGTCTTTGACCATTGTATTATCATCGGCCTTCAACTCTTCTCGTGACTTTTTTCCTCCTTGTCTTCTGTTCATTATTTTCTTCTTCATCCCCTTTGCAGTCGGTTTTGCACCACTAACATGGCGATATTATCTCAGCCGTTGACCAGGGAGACCGCCAATCCCAACGCCGCGACCGCCGCCGCATCGGCCTTTTTGCGACGAGAAACAACGCCATCTTTGTCGTCAGCGGCAGCTGCAGCCGCTCTCAAAGCTCGACCTACAACACCAACCAATGTCTCTCAGGTCCAATCGAAGCGAGTTTCGCGCAGGAGCGCATCTGTATCGTCTACCGGAAGCCGGGACAGACGGAGTCGGGATCTTCATCGATCGCCGAGTGCGAATTCCATGACAGAGCGGACCTTCCGGTCTCCTTCACCATCGCCAGCCAGGAACCCTGCTCCGCAAGCCCAAGATGTTCCTCCGGTCCCCAAGATCCCTCAAAATGAGCAGGTCAAATCCGATGCAAAGAACCCAACACGCAAACGGGCAACGAGCTTGCAGACGCAGTCTTTTCAGACAGCCAGCCAAAAGATGAAAAACGGTCAAGGCACATGGTTTGGAGCAGCTGCAGCTGGAGATATGTCCAATATGCGACGAGCCACTGTGGTTGATAAGAGAGCGTCAGTAGATTTACGTCCTAGCAGTCCAAGCTCCATCAACTTCTCGTACCCCCGTTCTATGACTGACTCACCCAGTCAATCAAACAACGCAATGGTGTACGATCCCAATTCAAGACGAATGGTTCCCCAGACACAGTTGCTGATACAAGAGCAAAATGCCCGAGATGCATCCGAGAAACCTACCCGCAAGCACAAGCATGAAAACCCCAGGGCTGGCAGCCATCTTTCCAAGGGAACATTAGGACGGTTAAAGGGTACCGCAGTCGAACCAGTCTCACCGCCACCTAAACCGTCAAAAGCTGCACAAAGCCAGCCAGTTGTTCAAGTGGCAGTTACACAACCTGAACAGGCCAGAGAGGTCAGTCAAGCCAAGCCTGAGCATCCACAGACGCCGGAACCGGATCTCGAGCCTAAGCCAGCAACCGAGCGTGGGGCAAAGCACGCGGCAAGGCCCGACGTTCTTGAGGAGCAAATGATGGATGAGCCTGATGCAGAGTCAGAGGGTGAAGCGTCGAGACAAGCAAATCGCGTTGTTGCAAGCCCACCCCAAACTACCAAGCCTGAAACCTCCATTAGGAAGCGTCCATCTATTGTGCACGAAGATCGTGAACAGGAGGAGGAATACGAGCCTAATAAGCCAACTATCTCCCGGGAGCGCTCAGTGGATGGGGTTGATGCGATACCAGTCAAGTCTACTACTCCACCCCAAACACAAACTTCGGTTCTGGTAGACCAGCAGAACGAAACGGTGCGTCGCACTCGTGTTCACTCTGAAAGTCCTGCTCGAAGTCCCGCTCGTACAACACACTTTGCGCCCAAAACCGATCAACTAATCGTCAGGCACGAGCCACCTCCACGATCGTTATCGCCTCGAAAGTCTGCACTTAAGTATTCAAGCCCTCGCGACGCATCTCCTTCAGAAGATGGTTCAGATGCATCCGTTGCTTGGTCAGGCATGGCCCGAGAAGATTCAGATGTATTGCGAAAGAAAAGTGTGCGGGTAAGCTTTGACGATGGGAACACAGCAATAATGGGTGAGGCTGCACCTGCATCGGATACGGATTCGCCACGATTAGCCAGTCCCCAGTCAAAGAAGCCTTGGCATAGCATCATCGGACGGAACAAGAGAGACTCAATAACTTTGGACGAAGATGAAACAATGACTCCTCGTCCCGCTCTACCTTCTTTCGGGAGCGTTCGTGAGAAGAAGATCAGAGAACCCGAGGAGCGGCCCCTGGTTCGACCCACGGACAGATCAGCATCACCTCCAATTGCCACAACTTCACACCCTATGGAAGCCGATAATCAGTCGACTACACAAGATTTAGCTCAGTCTAGCGACCACGCTGTTGGATCTGTTTTGTCGCAAGAACAAGCCCTTCGCAATGAAGCAAATACTTCTAGATACCGAGAGCCACTGCCTCCTGTGGTCACATCTGTTGACGGCCAGGGATACATCAGTAACAGCGACCTGGAATCCGATATTGAATCTGACATTGGGAACTTGGAGACCCAGACATCCACAGGTCACGGAGTAGAAACACAGACCACGGTCAACGATCCAGTTGGCGGAGTTGAGAGTGACTCTGCAAAATCTAGTCCCAGCGACAACATACCGACGATTTCGATCATACATCCCAGTCCGCGTATCCCCGATGAAAACCAATCAGATTCACCTTCGGACTTCTTTGATGTCCCTGGAGAGTTTCCTGCAGACACAGACAACAAGAAGGGAATATCCGATGACAGCAAAGAGCCTGCACAAATCTCGACACGTCGGTCTTTCGATTCAACCAGTGCAGTGTCTTCGAATTCCCAGATGCACGATATTCAAGAAGTGTCAGAAGAATCTGATGGGAGCAGCATCTACAGTGATGCTTATGAGGACTTGTCTGACATGGAGGGCGACGGTTTCTTATCGCTCGATGCGGTTGTCGATAGTCCTATCGAGCCCACTGTTCCTCAGAGAGTATTAGAAAAGGCAATGGCCAAGTCCCAAGAGGCCGGCAAGTCTCAGGAGTCTACACCTGTAAAAAGCACCCCCCAGGCGCCTCTCCAGACACCCAGCGACTGGCAGACCGCGAAGGCGTATTGGAGGAGTCTAAGCCCTGAGGGTAGGCGCCAGCTTGAAAAGGAGGCTATGGAGGATTCCGATGAAGAACCCATTCCAGAACCAGCAGTGTGTCGATCAAAGCACAAGGCCAAGACACACAAGGCGAAGGATGCGAAGGAACCAGTTCATGGACCTCTGGAAGAGCCTGAAGTTTCAGAAAGGCTTCACGACACGAAGCGGGTTTATCAAATTCAACCAGGCACGAGCTGGCCCCGCGATGATGTTGAAAAGTCCCAGGTCCGGGCGTCCACTTCAGACAACACAACGTCAAACGGGGGTGGTAAGCTCCGCAAGTCTATGCGAGGTGCTGCAGCCCCAGTAGTCGAAGTTTCGAAACCAGCTCAGAATGGCAGCATGCGTAAGTCTATGAGATCTGGCGCTGCTACCTCGAGCCCACACAAGTCGAATGACGGCCATCTACGCAAGTCTCTTCGTCAAGAACCCGAGGTCAGTATCACTCCGAACACGGGGATGCGTAAATCGCTTAGAGCAAACGGCTCTGCGACTAATGGTCATACTACGTCCCCAACTCCAAAGAACGGTGCCCGGCCTACATCATATCAACCAGCAACCGCATCCGAAACCGTTAAAACTCAACGTCGCACGCATTCTGAAGACAGGGGACCTACTATGCGAGGTGCCGCGAAGTCAGCCCTAGCACGCCGAGGATCTGATTCCAGCGAAAGCAGTTTCCGGCGTGCAAGACCTGGAGGCGGAGAAGGTCTTGGCTTCCGTAGGACGATGAGGGGAAGTGTTCGAGAGCCAGAACCAGCGACAGCACCCGCCCGAGAAACTCCCCGGGGGAGCAGCCGGTTCAGCCTTCGATCGTTATCGCCTACTGGGTTCCGACGCAACTCTAACACGAGCTCACCTCCCCCTGTTGCGATGAGTGGTCACATGCGTCAATCATTACGTTCAGGATCATCTGAAGCCGAGCCTTCTCATAAGCGCCTTTCTGGTTTCGGCCGTCCAGCCAAGGCTAAGAAGTTCAAGGGTGGTAGTCGTTTTGAAGATTCAAGCGACGAAGATGAGTCGCGTCCGGCCTTCCGCAGTCGTTTTGTCGACTCTAGTGACGAGGACATTCCTTCGCCCGTACCTAAGCAAAAGCGCGTGCCGAAAACACTGCGAGACTCGTCTTCAAATGGAGCCGCCGCAGCTGCTATGAAAGTCCCTGCTTCTCGTACTGGTATCCAAGATTCTCCTGACCTACCCGACAGCGACGACGACGAAGAGCCGCCACAGCAGGGAATTACTTCCAATGGTGCAGCCTCTCGGTCTGCTCCAGTATTGAACCGAAATGGCTCAGGGCGAGGCAATCTGGGAGCCCAAAATGACACCGCCGAGAAAATGGGGGCACGGCCAGGTCACAAGCGACGCGGCAGCTTCATGTCATCAATTCTGCGTCGCAAGAAGGACTCCTCTGATAAGGTTTCTCGCAATACAAGCGAGAGCGCTTCCCGCAGGGACACCCATCTTGAGCGTGATCCGGAGCGTCTTGCTGTTATCCGGAGCAACAGTGAAGGGGCTGCTCACAGCTCACGCCTACAAAAACGTGGGGCGAATTGGCCTCTCAAAGACCAGGAGCATACCCATGAAGAGGAAGATTTCGACGAAGCCTCCCAGAACACATATGTCGTTGATGAGGAGAAAAGGCCATCTACTGCTGGCGGTATCGGCTCATCTCCATCTTCCCCAACAAACAAAACAGGCTTCCTCAAGCGTCGTAGTACTTCTCACAGTCAAATGCGCTCCCATGCCATGTCAACTGACGGCTCAGAAGTCGGCACGCCAAAGAAGAAGAAATTCGGAGCACTGCGCAGAATGTTTAAGCTTGATGAATAAGCTATATTCTTTCAAATCCATCACCGCACGCTCTTCAGAATACCAACTACTGTCACAAAGTAACAATTATTTATCGACCACCATGAGTCTTTTGACTTTTTACACTCATACACTCGCTCCAGCGCTTCTCTGTTTCATAAAGAGCAGTGCGTTTCTCTTTGTTCTCGACAACGCGCCATCGAAATTCTTGGATTAATGCATAAACTGACGGACTACCTTGGATGAATGGATGGATGGATGGATGATTAATCGGTTGGATAACACCCAAGATGCACACTCAGGACTAAAAACCTATCGATCGTAATATATAGTAGCTATTTATCTCACCCTTCAGTTTCCTAACTGTAACATTAGATACCATGTTAAACAATGTTCTTCAGCGTCAAACGCATCTCACTAATTTTATGGCCTTTTGCGATTCATGTGCAGCGCCTCATAATTACTGAAGTGTTCGAATTTATCACGGTTCGAGTCTTGAACTAAGCGGACAAGCAGTTTGTCCCTGACTTATTTGAATGGTCGTTATTTTTCGGCAGCACCTTGAGCATGCTGTTGCAGCGTCTTGCTTTTGGTTCTATAATGGTATCAACTCCGCTCACCCGTTTCCTCTCCCGTCTGTATCCGTCCGCTTAAAGCTGCTCAAACTCAAGTCAGCTTCGTCATCAACGCCTTGCCCCTGCACCGATCATATATCTAGGAAGAATCAACCATGCAGCTTTCAATCCTTGACACCAGTGCCAGGTGTTAATAAATGCATATGGGCAACCCAGAGATGAGACTGAAGACCGTAGGTACTTCATACACCAGCAACTCCATGGCCATGCGCTCCGGGCCATTATAAAGAAGAGTGGTGCTTCCCGCTAGAGGAACGCCGAATTTCAGTCGAAAATGGCATGCATAGTCCCTGTGAGGCCCCGCCTGAGTATATGCAGCAACAAAATAGTGCTTTTACAATGAAATAGAGATGTTTAATTTTTTGATCGCGGTTTGTCACTGCCCCGTACCTTTTCGCGTTCGAGGAGAAGTGTCAGCTGACTCTTTGTGCGTCCTAAAGGCACACTAGCCGATGTGGTCGGCGGAGTTGGTGTGAAACGAGCATCAAGAATAGATGGCCGAGGTGGCACAGCAGGAATGGTATGGTGTTCGGGTCGTCTATGATCGAGGTTATTCAAGTCCGTTGTGGACCCGAATCCAGATTGATCGAGAATAGTGCCTGCGACAGCGACGTTAGATGTTGATGAGGTGGCTTCTGTGAAGAGACCTGGCGCTCTGATGCCATTTTGTAACTTGTGTTGGTCGTATCCGCCGTGAGACTGAGACCGAGCCATGGTAGGCGGGTCCTGGCTCTGGCTACTCTCCAGAGATCCCACGTTGAATGTTGATAATGAAGAGGTCCTAGATCCTCTACGTGATCCATGAGTCGTAAGGTTTATAAGAGAATGGGCTTGTGGGAGCACGCCTTTCTCGCGATGGATGCTGCGAGGCCGATCTTTCGAGGGCGATGTCTGCTGGGTTTCCTCTGCTATCACGTCCTTTCCTACTTCTTTCCTGTGTGACGACGGTCGGACAGGTGCAGCTGGTCGCTTCCCACGTGCCTTTTCGCTCAATACAGGGCGTTCCTTCACCACACCATTGCTCTGGCCACTCGTTGGTTGGTCACGTTCCACGGTTGTGCGGGTGTTGTGTGGTACAGGCTGCTGCAGAGCGGCATTTCGAGACCCACCAGATGTCCCAAACCCAGTTTCTCGAATAAGGGGTTCTACAGTTGGAGTCAACTTCTTTGACGGAGATAGTTTCTTATTGGCGAGAGGCGAGGAAGGAGTGAGCTTTTGGGGAGGTATTGTCGTTTTCTTCATCGGCGAAGCCGTTACATACACGGGCGCTTCAGAGGCTGTCGCGGCTGTGCTTCCCGACGAGGGGATCTCATCTTCATCTGCAGATTCCTGGGGTGACACAAAGCGAGCCGTCGGCCGTGGTCCTGATGCCGACGGACCCCGGGCTTTTTTCAAGATCGGGTGGGTGGGTGGCGGTTTTGAGGCACTCGAAGATAGGGTCCTCAACGCTGAGTCGGTAGGTCTAGATGAGCGGGACCCTTGCGGTTGTGGTAGAGGTGGGGTCGCCTGGGCTTCGGCGGCTTCCAGAATTTGCTTGATCAGGGGGTGCATCTACACGGTGTTAGTTAGTGAGAGGAGTCCTCGGCCAAAAGCCTCAATGCTACATACATCGGGTCCCTCCCATCGGTTTGGCGGTCCCTTGAGGGGGACAAATGTTGGCCCATTAGAGATCTCTTCGTAAAGTTTGGCTAGGGCACTGCCCTTAAGAAACCTGCGATCACTTCCCCAGACATGCCACCAAAAGTTTTCGAGCCGACATGCTGTCGGATCTTGAAGCTTCTTATATGTGGTAGTGTACACTAAGCGAGTATGAGCCGTGTGCAAAGACGTTCAGAAAGATCAATGGGTTTACCATGCCAATACTTCCAAACTTTGTCTGGGGGGACAATTGGGAAGTCAGCAACCTCCTTGTAAATGTTTTCCGAATTGGTGACAATGCCTTTTGGCAGAATCATCGGCATGCTTGGATCCATGACTGAAATTGTGCGAGACGGTAGAGCCAGGCTATCATGAATAACTTTTGCGGCGACAGTATGCAAACTTGGTGATAAGACGGTTTCGTCTGCAAGTACCCCTGGTGGTTCCTTGGTGCAGATGTGTTTGTCGTCGGCTACAAGCGAAGCATGATCGTTTAAACGAAGTGATAGGTGAGTGACCCGTGTATGGATGAGTTTCGATGCTTTTGAGTGATTATGGGCGCACAATGTAACTTAGTGATCGATGAAGCCGTTCCTCTCTATTTTCTGCCAATTGCAAGTGGCATAAAGCTTCAATGCAGCAACCTCGAAATCTGGAAGTAATCCAAGGTAGTTTGCGGTGGTGAGTGAGTGTCGAATAAGTTCGATGTTCAGATGGGCTTGAATTCAGGCAACACCAAATCGAGCTGAGGAATGCAGCAGCTGACGCAGTTGAGGTGTACACAAAAGTCCGGGTTGTACAGGACTTCGTCTCTATTTTTGTTTTGTTCCCCTTGGCGTCTGTCAGTGGTTGTTGATTCCCTCGGAGCGAAACACAGTTGCGAAAAAGAGCTTCGAGATGGCTCGTGACTCGTAAGCTCGTGACGCAAAAGTTGGCTTCTCGTGTGTAAAAAAGCGGCGAAAGTGAATAACAGTGGACCTTGCACTGGTGAAGCTAGACAGCTTTGCTGAGTGAAACTCGAGTGGTGTTGCAGCGAAAGCTTAACTGAGCGCAAGCTTTTAGTTGCAGCTGGAAGCTAAACTGGGGGGCCGTTCGAGTAGGTGCTGTGTAAGTGTAACAACACGTTCGGAGCTCTTTTATTACATCTGCAGCTCAAGGTTCTTAAGAATTGAGAAAGCCTGCGCGCTGAGTGATGGAAAGAAGAAGAATTGGTTACAGATGCAAGAAAATTTTAAGGGTCCCAAGGTGAAAAAAAGTCTGTACCTGCTAGTGAACCATAGAAAAAGACGGTGGAGAGCCGGTGGAGGGACTGATGATAATGGCTGAAGATATCGAATGCTTGCAGCTGGAGTTCATGGGTACAGCTCAGTCTGTTGAATCGTCGGGCCGGGGTACATGGAAACTTCAATAGCGGCGGCGGACGGCGACGTCGGAGTTGACAGTCGGTGCTGGTCCAAAGTTGAAGGCGTGTCTCGCAGAAGTCAAGCTCTTTACACCTGATGCCGATTGGTTTCGGAGTCGATGACGATGCCAGGGAAGCAATGTTGAAAAAATCTCGGAACAAAGAAGAAAAGATCAAGAGTCCGGTATGCCGTCGCAGGCTCAGTACAGAGTAATAAGTAGGCAAAGTGATTATCTATAGATCGGAATTGTTGGCTTCGTGACGAGGGGGCCGGGGAGGAATTGAAAAGGAGTTCGGTCGGCTTAGTTGGCTAGGAGGTACCTAGATGGCGGCGAAAGACGGGCAGGTACCTTCCGGAGAGGCCGCTGTGTCGCTGACCGGTCCAGGCCAGAGTGAGCCCTGTTGACGGAATGTATCAGAGCCTCTGCGTCAAAAGAAAAACCAGGGGTCCGTGGATTTTTAGCGACTTGTTGCCCAGCACGTTTATCTGTTTGGTGGAGGTGGAGTTGAGGTGAGGGATGCCTGTCACTAAGGGCCTGCACGCCATAAAGATAAGCTGCCTTGTGGTTGAATCGATAATTCGATAGTCCACTCGGCAGACGATACAGGCTGTGGATTCGAGGTGCAATCGGGTGCTATATAAATGCCAGGGGCATGCAAAAGCCACAACTGTGAGGGAGGAGGACAATGCAGGTGGAGGAGAAAGATATGTCGATTTGTGGTGGTTGACTCGTCTGTTCCTTCCCCAGCCTAGAGGTACTGGGAAGGCACCATTCAGAACACCTACCCAAGTCTAGTTTAGAGCTTGATGGCTGACGGGTTTCTAGTGCTAGGCACCTCCCATATACATAGTAGGTCGCTTGTAAGTCAGTCAGGCATACCTCGAGGTTACAGACCTCGATACTTTATCTACTTGCCCAAGAGATAAAGCGATTTAGTTACTTCATGCCACTCTATCAGACCCGCTCTTGGGCTATCATCTTGTGTATTTTAAGCTTGGGTCTCAAGTTTTCTGGTTCCCCTACCCAGGCATAGCAAACTAACAATGGGCGCTAGCATCCAATCGAGGTAGGTTACATTGGAACCTGAACTACCGCGCACGCACGCGGGCGGACACCCCCTCCCCCCCCCCCCTTCCATGTGACGTGCGTAAG